>ML807594.1:8625-24428 GCA_009831015.1 Picea engelmannii
TTGATTCCCACACGTGCCCTTGTTGGTCGCTAGAGAGACTAAATGGTGGTTAGTCACTAGAGCGACCAAGATTCGTCGTTAAATGACCAACATGGAATGTTGGTCGCTAGAGTGACCAACATTTGGACCCCGAAAAAAAAAGGTATATTTAGTACAAAAAATGCAAAAAAGATACAATGAAATTCTAAACCGTCATAATATTTCGTCGTAATTTGCACCCAATGTAGTAGTGAAAGTGTATTCCATAGTGATTCTTTCATTAATTTAATATCAAACCATAACCACACCTAGGATCCTAAGTGTTAGGGACACATTTTTTTATTATCTAATATTGATTAGAGTGGGAACTTACCTAGAAGGAAATTTTGTTGGCTACTAATTATGATATTTTTTTCTCATAATGACTCGCTAAAGAAAAATTTTAGAACCAAGTGGAGAACCTATGCTTATTGAAATATGCTATTTGGATTAATCAATGTTGGGTCTACTTTTGAAGAGAAATGGACATCAACTTTAGTGGATTAATTGGTAAATCTGTGATAGTTTAATTAGATGATGTAAGTATTTTCTCAAAGAACAGATACCATTAAGAGAGATACCATATCAAGAGGTCAAACATTTCAGACATTATCTTTTGAAATATAGCACCGAGGTTATAGTCCCTTACTCAACAATAAGGAATTTATTGGTTCAAAAGGATTTAGGTGAAAGAACAACTCATTGGATGATGTTTTTGCAAAGAATATGACCTGGAAATCAAGCTTGCAAAGATTATGAAAGGACAAGGGATTTGCAAACTTGTAGTTGAGACAAAACATGCAAAGGAAGATGAAGAGGGATGGGATAATGAGGCTTCTTTGACTAAAAGATGAGATTTATTACCTTCTTGTTCTCACTGACTCATGGTGTTATGATTTAAATTACTGCCTGACCCATGGTAGTTCCCCTTGGTATTTGGAACCTTGGAAGAGGAGAGATCTCAGATTGAAGTTTTCCTAATACCAGTTGATAAGTGGGATTCTCTTTAGATGAAACTATGATGATATCTTGTTAAGATGTTTGGAGAAATCATATGTATAGAAATTTTTAGATGAATTGCATGATGGTCCTATTGGAGGCCATTTTGGAGGAAACATTATTGCTCATAAAGTACTTTAAGTAGGGTACTATTGGAAAACATTATTCAAATATGATCATGCCTATGCAAGAAAATGTGAAGTCTGTCAGAAGTTAGCTAGAAGAGAAAATAAACATGCATTTCCTCTTCAACGTATTTCAGTTGAAAATCCTTTTTAAATAGTGTGGTTTGGATATTATCGGTGATGTTAATCCTAAATCTTGGACATAAGTTGTCCCTTTAAATACAATCAATGAAAATTAGGTGGTATCATTTCTTGAATCCAATATTCTTACACTCTATAGTTTTTGATAATGCCAAATATTTTTCAACATTAAAAATAATAGAGTTTTCTTCAAAAACAAATGAATTAAACTTAAGTATGTTTCCAATTATTACCCCCGAGGAAATGGTGTTTCAAATCAACAAATAAAAACTTAATCATTATCCTTAAAAATATTGTGAGTAATCATTAAATAAAATGACATTTATCTTTACCTAATACTTTATGGGATGATAAGGAAACACACAAAATATCATTAGGAAACTCTCCCTTCTTATTGGTTTATGGAAACGAAGGAATTTTACCCCTAATACATTCTTACCTTCTCTTCAACTAGCCCAATATGCTACATAAATTAATTTCTCAGGCATGGAACAAAGAATAGATACTCCTCTTAAGATGGAAGAAGAAAGGGAAAAATATAAGAGAAAATTTGACTAACATCAAGAATTAGTCATGTGTTGTCTTGATAAAATCTCTATTAGCTATGGCTTGGCCGATTTCAAATTGAATAACAAATTGGAGGATCTAAAATTTTCAAACTCAAAATTTTCGAAGGGGAGATTGAGAACCTCCTGATCAAACTCTCAAGGATCACCTTTGATAATTTAGTCTTGTACATAATAGTTTCCTTTTCCTTTTATTTAAAAGGTTCTTGCTCTCAAATATATATATATATATATATATATATAATTTCCTAAATTTGCTTCCCACTTATTTTGATTTTGATTTGTTTGTTTGTTTACTTTTAACTAGTCCTTTTCTTTTGATTTGATTTGTTTGTTTACTTTTAACTAGTCCTTTATGTTTTAAGACAATTGTTTACATGAGTTTACCAAGTTTCCTGCCTCTACTTTGAAGAAAATACAACAACTTATGGAAAACGTTTTATGGAGAGGAGAAAACAAAACAATAGGTTTCCATTTATTCAAATGGAAAAACATTGTCATACCTAAAGAATTTGGCAGATGGGGTATAAGAAACATTTTCTAGTTTGTGAAGTCATTAGCTGCTAAATCCTGTTGAAGAGGACTATTTGGTAATAGCCCGTGGAGTTAAATCCTTAAAGGTAAATATTTAAAAGGATTCGACTTGACTTCTTGGATATGAAAAGGAAACTGCAAGTACCCTAATGCCTCTATAATATGGAAAATTTTTATGAGCTCTTTTCATATCATTAAACAATGGTTGGCTTGGAAAATAGGGAGTGGAAATCAAATTATAATTGGAAAGGATCCTTTCATTGGAGATAATTCTTCATATAAACTTTCAACATCCTTAAATAAACACCTCAATAATGAGTGTGTCTTTTCCATTGCTCAAGTAGCCTTACAAAACACACTTAGAACTTCACAAAATTGGATAAATTCCAACCAACTTGGTTTATGAGGAGATCTCTCAGATGAATGGAACAATTACATTGCAAATTTGAAAAGCAACGGAGTTTCACTTAATAACTCAAATGACAAAATTGTTTGGTCATGGAACAGGGCTTTCAGATTAGTTACTGCAGACCTATCATACCAATTCATTTCTAGTAATTCACATAATGGTGTTTCTATATGGTGGTATAAGTCTATATGGAGAGTTAATATACCAAGAAAAAATATTTGTTTCATGTAGTTATGCTTGAAGGACTGTATCCTCACAGGTGCAAATTTTAGGAAAAGGGGAGACATTAGACCTTATGTTTGCAGTCTTTGTCTCAAGGATGATGAGACAGCAACTCATTTTCTCATTCAATGTGAATCCACTCAATACATTTGGAAAGAAATTTTAAACTCCCTCAATTTTTCAAATGCCTTGATGAATTCCACTCTGGAAGGAAACTTATTGCATTGGTTTACAAAATATCCAAGGATGAGATATATACCTCTCACACACCAACTACGACAACTAAATTTGTTTTTTGTCTTTTCTTTGAGGGAAAGAATCCATGAATTTCTATGGGCCCTAGCATAGACCATCCCTTCCCTTATCCTCCTCCAAGTGACCACAACCTAGCCTTAGCGCAAGCACCTTTCGCAACTCGCAAGTTGGAGAGTCAAGGCTCTCAACTCCTCTTTCTCCAAATGTCGATACCTGAAATGCGATAAGGTTATGGCTCCCTCCTCACTAGCGCCTACTACATATAACTGTAGGCTAGGCTAAACACTAGCACTACTGGCAAATTAAGACTTCACAAGTTGGAGTGTTGAGCCCTCGTGCTCCTCCTTTGTGAATCCCCGAGACGCGAAAGGTCAACAATGGGTTGACTCTTTCCCAGGAAACATGTGTCCACCACCTGTCAACCATGCAGTCCCCACCTAATAGATGTGCCACATTTTCGCATGAGCCCTCGATGCTCAGCACTTCGTGACTTCTGCAGTCGAAAAGTAATTCTTTCAACCTTTGAACCCCCGATATGTGATACCACGTGGATGTTCTGATCCAATGGTTCTCCCATGGCTTGGATCCAATGGTCTGGATCCTTTTGCGATCTCGAGTATTGCAAGTCCTTAAAACCTTGCCCGTTGACTCCTTCAGGTCGCGATTAAGTGAAACGCTGAACTTTCGCCACGTGCCCTCCTTGACTGAGGGCTAGGATCAAATCACGACGTCACACATCTCTAGCTCAAACAGTATGTTCTTTGACCTTCTTTCTCTACGAGTTAGCAAAATGTTGAGCTCTCGCCACACGTCCTCTACAATGGACAGCTTGATTTCCTCTTCGAAGAGTTCAGGATTTCGTGACTCGCACGTTGTAAGGTTCTTTCCTTCGAACCCCCGACTCTTGAGACGCTAAAATCTCCCTCTAGATGATCAATGGTCCAGACCACTCCTTGGTCAACGACCACGATCACGTTGATATTTCGTGTATCTTGAGTTGGTGTAGTATTTCCCTTTGAGCACTCCCAATCGCGAGTCAGTGAAATGCTGCCCGACTGCCACATGTCCCTCCTTTGGTTCTTCCATTGGTCGACACGTGTCCAACTTGATATCTGATGGTCTAACTTCCCATCAAGATTTCGTGTATCGCGCATTTGAAGGGATCTCTACCTTTGTTTCCTCGAACGTCAAAATCCTCCTTTGGGCACGAAGCATTAAGGTTATCACTACTTCTGTAGATCAGACAATTGTCCATCCTCATCTCTGCATTCCTCCAATATCGACAATTTTTCCTCTAGAGCCTTCACTGCTTCCAATCCTTGAATAATTTCGGTCTCCAAAGGTTTCGAACCTTTGTCCCTTCCTCTGCAATCCACCTTGGTTTAAGGAACACTCTGCAAGTGTTATCCCTCCTGAGTTTCGTCAACTATGAAGGACTTAAGAGCCTTGCGCTCTTCTTTTGGGCTTAACAATCTTTGTCCTCCAAGGGACTCAAAAAAATTAGGAAGGTTTACATGCATACATGAAACTGTGTTCACGGTCAACGAACACACAGTTCGTGACTCGAGCTTATGCCACCACAGGAAACAAGTATTTACGAGTATAAAACATATCCTAACCATATGATTTCTTACTGGCCTAATTATACAACCAAGCAGTGATAAAAGGAATATAGTATATCCATTAAGAAGTCATGCACAATTATTGCAACATACACAGTATAGCCAATTCATACATAGTTACAAATAAATTACACAGGGTAGGAGATCGCTTATCTATTATAGTTTGTCACCAACCAACTAACTGTGGGTGTTCGTCCTTCCACCCGACCATAGGCACAGAGGAATTCATTCTTAGTACTCTGGCCACCCCCGTGCCAAGCCATGATATCACCAGGGAGTTCTCACAGTTCTCAGGAGTTATGTCTCTGTCCCAGCTTCTGCTCGGGTCCTGTTCTCTGCAAATCAGAGCTTTCTCTTTCAGTTATGGCCTCGGCGAGGTTTCTCAGATGCTATTCCACATCAATCTCCCAGCCTTTTGTTCTTGATTTTGCTGGATCATCTCCATTACAAGATTACGCTCTTCCATCCCGTGTGTCTTCTCCATGTGTATCCCCCTTACCCTAGAAGGTTTTGCCAACCTATCTTGTTCCTTCTGTCAAAAGGAAGCTCATGTTTGCAGGTCACTGCGGTACTTCAGGATGACAACCCATGTTTCCATTCATGGGGGTGGTTGATTGTTCAACCACCAGTGCTTTCTTCATTAAATGATTTCTTTCCTTGGGATTCGAAGGAGGTCTGTCATCCTTATCAAGGGAGATTTTGGGTTCTTTGATATATGAACCCTCTTGTATAGTTTTCACATTCTTCCTCTAGTGATATCATGGCCAGTAATTTCAACGCTTCACCCCCACATTCAGTTATTGGCAACTCAGAAAATAATACATTTACATTTTCCTCATGCATTAACATGGAAATTCCTATTTTATGATTAATTACAAATTGGGGGAAATAGGGTGTTACAATTCCCTCCCCCTTAAAGGAACACCATCCTCAGTTTTCTTTCTCAAAAAAAGTTGTCATGCCTTTCTCATTCAACCACTTCAAAAGTCTTGACCTTCGTCCTCGGTCAGATCCTCTTTCAGGATCTTAGTCTTCGTCATCTACCTTCAATAATTATTTGACAACAAGCACATTAATCACAATTTTGTGTGAAAACATCTTACTGTTGTTCAAAATTCAAAAGGAAAATTTCATAATCTTAGCACAATACTTGTCTGTGTAGTTTGTGGATCTGTATCCACATGGTAGTTTTTTTATCCATGCTCATTGCTTTCCTTGACGTACCCATTGGGTGCATGATTCCAATTCAATAATTCAAAAGCACTATCATGATTTCATCTTCCTTTCCAAGGTTTTTCCACACAAGAAATTACCCACTGTGTGCATGATCCCAATAGTTTACAAGAATTATTAAGGTCTCCTCTTCCTTGCGGTCACTCACCCTCCAGGCCTAGGCTCAGACATCCCCTTCACTATTATGCAATCCCTTGGGTGATCAATCTTGCCCTGCCAAGTGATTGCTACCCACGGCCCCTTCACCACCCACAGGTCGGAAGGTCCACGCACTCTCACAGGATCTTCTCTTTTCTCGGCTCGAAGAACTCCAAGGTTCTTCTATTTCCCTATTGGGAAATCTGCACCCACAGTTCTCTTCTTGCGATCCCCCTTCCTTGAATTATCGGGGAATCGGAACTCGTGACTTCGCGAGTTCAAAGTTCGACCACTAGGCTCTCGAATCCCCGAGACCCGATGTGTCAGTCAACGCTGACTTCCTCTTTCCTCTATCAGGACTTTAGCTCTATCGCGACTTTGCTATCCGCGACACCAAACACTTGGGTTTCCAACCCCCGATACCCGATGCGCCAGAACGTCGATGCGCACGTGAGTTGACTTTTCAACGATCCCTTATCTCGTTGAAATCCTAATGCAAATATCTCGGGAGTTCTCGTGGTGAGATTCCGATGACTTTGTGCCACCTCTAGTCCACTTCTCCAACTCACTGTGGCCCACAATGCTTACGTGGTCGTCAGAATATTGTGTATCGCAATATCGCGATTCCTGTGACCAAATCTTCGTCTCTTTTCTTGCGAAACCCCGATAGGCGATATCGCGATTGATCCAACGACCCTGACTGGCTTGGATCAACGACTCTGCTCTCCTGAACTTCTAGCCTCTTGAGAATATGTCACTTTACCACCCCTACTCTTCTATGAGATCTGACGACTCACAGGATGTCGCAAATTCTCCTTGAAGAATTTCGACCGTCCTTTCCTCCTCCAGGAATCTGCGAAATGATAAGACGTTCTCCCACAGAACTCGTTGCCCTGTGCACAACCCTGTGACGTTTCTTGCAACCTTTCAAGGTGAAACTTTTCTTCTATTCCCTTGGATATTTCTTAAGATTCTAGACCTCTTGAGCTTCCCATGACTCTTCGGTCCTTCAATAAGCCTCTTGCACGCACTGCTTGTGGCAAACCTTCAACAAACTTCTAAGTGTCGAAGTTACTCGGCTCTGCGCACACCTGCAGTAGCAGTCTTCAATACCCTTGCTCAGAATCACAACTCTGAGACTTGGCCTAGCCTGCACACTCCTTGCACGGCTCCTGTAACCCACTTTCACCCTTGGGTGAATGAGAACAAAAGGTAACTATTTGAGCCTTCTATCAACGCACTCCTTGCGGACGACTTCAACTGCACTCCTTGCAGGAATTCTTGCTCAAACAGAGAAACAATTGAAACTCATTCTCACTTCCTCTCAGACTTCAGGTTAACCATGAAATCACATACACAACATATAAAAACAAATGTATAACAGGAAGTAAACATTCATGAGCATAACATCAATACACAGAGAAACGACACAAACCATGGATTTGAATCAAAGCTTTCTTCTATTAACTCAAATATCTGTACATGGTGGTTCTTCATACAATTCTCTGCATGCTCTTCTCTTCTAAATTCTCTAGCTAATGTTACAATGCACAATGAGGGTGTCTATATCCATTTTCCCTCTTGCACTCTAAAGCTATCAAATCTAGAATTAAATTCCTACCTATCAGCATTAAATCTATTGATTTCCGACTATCTACCTAAGGACGAGAGCTATCCTCTCAAGGTCCATTACAAGATACAAGTGCGCCTTCATAAAGGACTTTATTAAAGACTTGCGCAACAATCCCAAAGTGTTTTCAAAATTGTGTGTTGGCTTGTCCAGCTGTTTTCCGCTTCCGCGTTGGCTCGCTTGACGTGGGCGATGCTCCTGCATCATACTCCCTCGCTTGGAAAATTTCATGGGCTCTTGTCCATGAGCTCCTACATAGTCCGTCCATGCTTCTGTATTACTGCTTCACTCTCCCAGCTAACATCTTCCACTGGGTGATTTTTCCACTTGACCAGATACTCGAAGTATTCTTTTCTCCTGTTCTTCTTAGCCACTCTCCTGTCTAGTATGCATTCCATCTGCGGCTTCTCTGTAACTGGCAATTGTTTCACCCACTAGATCACTGGCTCCTCAGTTCCAGTCTCTTCTTCTCCAGCCTTGTATGGGTATAAATCTGCAATATTAAATATCGGAGATATTCCGATGCCATCCGACAACTCGATCTCATAGGCATTTTCTCCGAATTTTCTTAAGACCTTGCATGGCCCGATTTTCTTCATCTTTAACTTGTTGTATGTTCCCCTCGGGAACCTTTCTTTCTTCAAGTGTGCCAGAACTAGATCACCAACTTCAAATTGAAGTTGTCTCCGATGCTGATCCGCTCTGTGCTTGTATTCCTGGTTCGAATCCTGCAGTCACTGCTTCACCTGGCTGTGAAGTTATTTCATCGCTTCAACGAATTCTTCTGCACTAGCACTACTAGTAGCAGTCTGTTCTGAACCTCGCAATTCAGAAACTCCTCTCGGATGCATCCCATATAAAACCTGAAATGGACTCTTCCCTGTACTCCGATTCACTGAATCATTGTATGCAAACTCTGCCTGTGGCAATATGCTATCCCAACTGCTATGGTGCTTCATCACCAAGCTTCTCAGTAATTCTCCTAGACTCCTATTCACCACCTCTATTTTTCCATCCGTTTGAGGATGATAAGCAAAAATAAACATCAAATTAGTCCCCATCTTCTTCCATAGTGTCCTCCAAAAATTCCCAATGAATTTGGTGTCTTTGTCCGAAACTATGCTTTTCGGCAACCCATGTAGTTGAATGATTTTCTTAAAAAATAGATTTGTGATGTGAGTCACATCGTTGGTCTTCTGGCATGGAACAAAGTGTGCGATTTTCAAAAATCTGTCCACGACCACAAAGATTAAATCAACACCTCTTTGCGTCCTTGGCAACCCCAATACAAAATCCATGCTTATCACTTCCCATGGCCTCTCTGGTATGGGCAATGGCTGATAAAAACCTGCATTATGCTTTCTCCCTTTCGAATGCTAGAAAACTCTACATCTGTCTACAAACCTCTTGACATATGCTCGCATCCCCGGCCAAAAATATGACTCATTCAGTTTCTCGAATGTTTTGTCATGGCCAAAATGTCCTGCTAAGCCTCCGCTGTGCTTCTCCTTTAACTAGTTCTCCCTCATGGAGCATTTTGGAATACACAGTTGATTGCCTCTGAACAACAATCCTTCCTGGACCATATAATCTATCCAAGGGCTTATGTCTCTGAGAACTGGATTCTCAACTGCTTCATACGCTTCTCCAAAATCTGGATCATCAGCATACATGTTCCTGAGGTCCTCAAAACCCAATGTTTTGACTCGGAACTCCTGCAACAGCAAACACTTCCTGCTCAAAGCATCAACCACTTTTTTAGAAGTACCCGAAATATGCTTATTCACAAACGTGAAATTCTTCATACACTCTACCCATTTTGCATGTTTCTGATTCAACTTCTCTTATTGAGTCACAAACTGTAATGCATGATTATCACTATACAATACAAATTCTTTTGGGATCAAGTAATGCCTCCACTTCTTCAGTGCCTATATGATAGCGTAGAACTCCTTATCATACATGGAGTATTTTAGTTTCGCTTCATCCAACTTCTCACTGAAATATGCAACCGGCCTGTCTTCCTGACTCAAGACCACTCCTATGGCATACCCACTTGCGTCACATTTCACCTGAAATGTCTTCAGGAAATCTGGCAACACCAAAATCGGTTTCTCTGTGATCTTTCGCTTCAACAGATTGAAGCTCTTCTCAGCCTCTACTGTCCAGTGAAAAGACTTATGCCACTTCTTCACTGTATCCATCATCGTTGCGCTAATTCCACTGAAATTCCTGATGAACTTCCGGTAGAAACTAGCTAAACCATGAAAACTCCTCACCTCAAAAATATTTCTCGGTGATGGCCAATTCTTGATCATTTCCACCTTATCTGGATCCATCCTCAACTCATTTGCAGATATAACAAAGCCCAAGTAGATGAGCTCTGTCTTCATAAATGAGGACTTCTTCATATTAATCAACAGTTTTTCCTACTGTAGCTTCTTCATCACAATAGCCAAATGCTTCAAGTGTTCTGCCACTGATTTACTGTAAATTAGTATGTCATCCAAATACACAATGACAAATTTCTCGATGAACTCCCTCAAGACTTCATTCATCAACCTCATAAAGTTACTCGGCGCATTCTTCAAGCCAAACGACATAACAAGCCATTCATACAGTCCTTCGATGGTTTTGAAGGTTGTCTTCCATTCATCACCTTCTCTCATGCGAATCTGGTGATATCCGCTCTTCAAATCAATCTTTGAAAAATACCTTGCCCCGCTCAGGCAATCCATCAGATCATCCATTCTCGGCAATGGGAACCTGTACCTGATGGTTATCTTGTTGATTTATCTTGAATCGGTACACATTCTCCAACCTCCATCCTTCTTCGGACTAAGTATTGTTGGAACAACCTATGGACTCCAACTTTCTCTGACCAATCCTTTGTCCATCAAATCCTATACCTGCTTCTTGACCTCTTCATTTTCCTGCGGCATCAACCTATACGCGGCTTTATTCGGCAAACTAGCTCCTGGTATGAGATCGATGTGATGACTCACACTCCTCACTGGTGGCAACGAACGAGGTAGTTCGTCCACTATGATGTCAGCGAACTCTTCCAATAGTTCCCGAACCTCATCTGGTAAATCATCCACTCTTGTGCTAGTCAGAATAATCTTCAGCTTCCTGACCACAAAGAATTGTGGATCTTCTTTCTTCTTAACCTCTGTAAGAAGTTCCTTCCCACTCATGAGAAGTACCGTGTTGCTTACTTCTGGATTTACCTCCTTATCCTTTATCAGAAGCAACATATGGGTTCTCCCATTCTTCTCCAAGGTATATGTGTTCATTCTCCCATCATGAATCACATTTCTGTCATATTGCCATGGTCTACCCAACAATAAATGACATACATCCATGGGAATAACATCACACAAAATATTGTCATTGTACCCTCCTATTTTGAATTCGACCAAGCATTGTTTAGTAACCGTTACCTGGTGTCCTTTCTGTAGCCACGAAACTCTGTATGGGCTTGGATGATCAGTTGTCTCCAGCTCCAGTTTCTCTACCATCTCTGTAGATACGAGATTATCCGTGCTACCACTGTCTACAATGACCTTGCACACCCTATCCTTGGTCTTGCAAGCTGTTCTGAACAGTCTGGTCCTTTGAAATGAGCTTTCCACCTCCTTCTCGGTGTCAAAAGGACTTTTCGCATCATAAGCAATCTTCCGCCTTCTGCATCTTCGGCCTCAACATCCCGCCTCTGTGCTTCAGTGATGTGAGCTTCTCCAATGTCCTTCTTTTTCTCTGGACACTCGTAAGACTTGTGCCCATTTTTCCCACATGTGAAACATGTGATTACTCCACCTCGGCCTCTTCCTCTACCTCTGGTATGAGGAAACATATTGTTGTCAGCATATCCCCCACTCTGCTCTGTATGCTTCCCTCTTTGCTCAACATATGGTTGCCTCTGTGAGGTTCCACTTCTTTCAACCTTACCCTGAGGTTTCTTCCATTCTTCCTTGGGCTTCTGGAATTTGTCCTGGGCAACTGCTTTGCCTCTGGGATGACTTCTGCCTCAGCCCCTTTGACCTTGTTTTCGGCTCAGCTTCTCCTCAACTTTCAGAGCCAATTGGTAAGCATATTCCACCGTTCGGATGGTTAGCATGCTCAACTCATCCTGAATGTCGTATCTCAGACCATTCAGATATCTAGAAACTTTCTCATCATCGCTCTCCCGATGACCTGCTCTGATGTTCAGTCGATAGAATTCTTCTGTGTATTCTTTCACTGTCATCAGCTTCTGTCTCAGGTTCTGCATCCTTCTGAACAGAGAAATTTGATAATCCCTTGGGATGAATTTCTCTTTCATCTTTGCGATCATCCGATTCCAGCTTTTAATCTTTTGCTTGCCTTTGCAGCGTCTGTCAGCTTGTAGCTCATCCCACCACAATGTTGCATGTCCTTTCAATCTTGTGACTACATGTCTGAATTTCTTGTCCTCTTCGACTTCTTCATAGTTAAAGTAGGTGTCCAGAGCTCTAATCCAATCTAGTAGCTCCTCTGCATCCAGATTTACCTCATAGACTGGAATGTCCATTTTGTCTTTTGCACCCATCCATGCGATAGATTTTATCAATCGCTCATTGGCTGCATCCTCGGCTGCAACTTCTCTTTCTTGTTCAGCTTCATCTTCGCTTTCGGAATCGCTAAGATCCCTTGCACTAGTTGTGCATCTCTGAGCTCTCTCCATGTCTTCAAGTCTTGCTCGGAGATCTCTCATCTGCCTCTCCATTTCTGGATCGACTACCCGCCTGCCTCTTCTCCTCACCTCCCTATCTTCTGGGTCAGGCGAATGTCTTTCTCTCCTGGGCGGCATGGCGAATTCTCTTCTCTGCTACAGAAAGAAAAGAAATATTCCCTCTCTGATACCACTTGATCGCTACCTGCGGCCCCTTCACCACCCACAGGTCGGAAGGTCCACGCACTCTCAAAGGATCTTCTCTTTTCTCCGCCCGAAGAACTCCAAGGTTCTTTTATTTCCCTATTGGTAAATATGCACCCACAGTTCTCTTCTCATGATCCCCCTTCCTTGAATTATCGGGGAATCAGAACTCGTGACTTCGCAAGTTCAAAGTTCGACCACTGGGCTCTCGAATCCCCGAGACCCGATGTGTCAATCAACACTGACTTGCTCTTTCCTCTATTGGGACTTTAGCTCTATCATGAATTTTCTATTCGTGACACCAAACACTCGGGTTTCCAACCCTCGATACCCGATGCGCTGGAACGCCGATGCGCACGTGAGTTGACTTTTCAACGATCCCTTATCTCGTCGGGATTTCAGACTTTGCGGGATCGCGAATCCTAATGCAAATATCTCGGGAGTTCTGGCGGCAAGATCCCGATGACTTTGTGCCACCTGTATTCCACTTCTCCAACTCACTGTGGCCCACACTGCCTACGTGGTCGTCGAAATATCGCGTATCACAATATCGCGATTCCTGTGACCAAATCTTCGTCTCTTTTCTTGCGAAACCCCGATAGGCAATCTCGCGATTGATCCAACGACCCTGACTGGCTTGGATCAACGACTCTGCTCTCCTGAACTTCTAGCCTCTCGAGAATACGTCACTTTACCACCCTTTCTCTTCTGTGAGATCTGATGACTCACAGGATGTCGCGAATTCTCCTCAGAGAATTCCGACCGTCCTTTCGTCCTCCAGGAATCTGTGAAATGATAAGACGTTCGCCTGCAGAACTTGTCGCCCTACGCACAACCCTGTGATGTTTCTTGCAACCTTTCAAGGTGCAACTTTTCTTCTATTCCCCTGGAGATTTCTCAATATTCTAGACCTCCTGAGCTTCCCACGACTCTCTGGTCCTTCAGTAAGCCTCTTGCATGCACTCCTTGTGGAAAACCTTCAACAAACTTCTAAGTGTCGAAGTTACTCGGCTCTGCGCACACCTGCAGCAGCAATCTTCAATACCCTTGCTCAGAATCGCAACTCTAAGACTTGGCCTAGCCTGCGCACTCTTTGCACGGCTCCTGTAACCCACTTTCACCCTTGGGCGAATGAGAACAAAAGTTAACTATTTGAGCCTTCTGTCAATGCACTCCTTGCAGACGACTTCAACTGCACTCCTTGCAGGAATTCATGCTCAAACAAAGAAACAATTGAAACTCATTCTCACTTCCTCTTAGACTTCAGATTAACCATGAAATCACATACATAGCATATAAAAGCAAATGTATAACAAGAAACAAACATTCATGAGCATAACATCAATACACAGAGAAACGACACAAACCATGGATTTGAATCAAAGCTTTCTTCTATTAATTCAAATATCTGTACATGGTGGTTCTTTATACAATTCTTTGCATGCTCTTCTCTTTTGAATGCTCTAGATAATGTTACAATGCACAATGAGGGTGTCTATATCCACTTTCCCTCTTGTGCTCGAAAGCTATCAAATCTAGAATTAAATTCCTACCTATCAACATTAAATCTATTAAATGCCGACTATCTACCTAAGGACGAGAGATATCCGCTCAAGTTCCATTACAATATACAAGTGCGCCTTCATAAAGGACTTTATTAAAGACTTGCGCAAAAATCCCAAAGTGTTTTCAAAATTGTGTGTTGGCTTGTCCAGCTGTTTTCTGCTTCTGCACTGGCTCGCTTGACGTGGGCGATGCTCCTGCATCACCAAGGTTTTCTTGCACAGGAAAATTTTAGAGACTCTATCGAGTCTTACAGTTGAGGTGTCCCTCAGACTTTCTCTGTCGAGGCATACCTCTGGCTTGTGTTACCTCAACACAATAATTTTCAAGTGATCATGGCTTATCACGGGGTTTTCATGGCTCATTAGTAGCCATGTTCATCATCTTCAACTTTGACATCCCTCATCTGTCCTTTCTAGACATGTATTTTCTTCTCACCTATATCACAAGTATACAAAATTCATGAGACATCATTATAAATTCTAACTTTCATAATTTTATTGCAAATTTGTCATCCACAGATTTTCCAATCTCATGATTTGTTTTCATATTTGTTCTGCATAGGAACTAGATTCATAATTATGGGACTTTTCTTCCCATAACGGTTTGTCTCAACAGGCAATTGGCCTTCCTTATGGGCTTACAATGTTTCCATATCCACAGCCCCTTTGCTTCCTTCACTTTCAACTTCAATCGGCCAAACAACTCATTAGCTTTTCCATGCATATACATTTTATTTCACCTTTACAACATCGTCACAACAATTTCAGAATTGTGCATACTTAACAATTAAATTACTTTCTCAAAAATGAAATACCATTCCTTGTAGTTTGGCTCAACAAGCAATTGGTCTTCCTTATGGACTTAGAACACTGCCATATCCAAGACCCTTTCCTCCCTGCAATTTCATTCTTTACATAGCCAAATAATTGTTATTTTTTCGTGTACATTACCTTTTTCGAAAATCAAGTATACTAACAGTCCAGGTCATTTCATCTATTCAAGGATTCAAGGCGAAAGGATACATCATCCCTTACCTATGCATCATTCCATCCTACCAAATTTTCAAAATGTGACTCAGATATCAATTGATTTTAATGAATGCACCAACATTTGTGGTCACATTCATACCCAATGCACCCTTGCATTGATTTCAAGTTTGTCACACTTTATGATAGGTTCTTGGACATGGTGTGTTGGAACTTAGCCAACCTCTCTACCACATGGCCTATTCATTTTCATTCATTCTTACAACAGGACCATGCTTCCTGCTATAGGCCGATCACGATCCCAAATTAGTACACATGAAACTTAAAAGTTTCACATGAATGCACCCAATCATTATGCCTTCATTAATAACCAGGGTGCCAACACTCATGGCCACCCAAATTTGGTTTTCTCTAACACCTATACAATGTGAGTAGAAATGTTGGAAGGTCCTCCTTCCTCAA
>ML807594.1:56365-84551 GCA_009831015.1 Picea engelmannii
ATGGTTGGAGGACCCATGCTTGTATGTGGAATAATGAGATGAAGATCAAGGAAATTGTTGGTGAAAATATCCTAGATGGATAGTGTTTGTCATGCCATTTCTGGTGGTATGTGGAATGTCACATAACTCCTCATGGTTTGAGATTTATGGCCTTACAAAGATGAAGGACCCCGAGATTAAGGCTTGAAGCCCCCAAGGTCAAAGAAGTCAAAGTGACCTAAAAGAAGAAATCATTATTTAAATGATAAAGTAAAGTGACAAAGTCAAGGTGGATTATTTAAATAATAAAGAGAAGTGAAAAAATCAAGAAATGATAAAGTAAGATGAGAAAATCAAGAAGGAATATTTAAATGATAAAATATTGGAGAAATTTCTATTTATGGAAAGTGGTTAACCTTGAAAATAAGGAAAATAGGTTAAGTGACCTAGAAATGTGTTAAGTGACCTAAAAGAAGAAATCATTATTTAAATGATAAAGTAAAGTGACAAAGTCAAGGTGGATTATTTAAATAATCAAGAGAAGTGACAAAATCAAGAAATGATAGAGTAAGGTGACAAAATCAAGAAGGAATATTTAAATGATAAAGTATTGGAGAACTTTCTATTTATGGAAAGTGGTTAACCCTAAAATAAGGAAAATAGGTTAAGTGACCTAGTAATGGGTTAAGTGACCTAAAAATGGGTTAAGTGACGTAGAGGATGAAAGTATAAATAAGATAGCAATGGTCTCTTGTAGATCATCTTTTTTGTGGATCAATGGAGAGCTTCTTGTGAGAATATCTTTTGGAGTATTGATGGAGAGCTTCTTGTGAGATATTCTTGAGCATTTTTGGTGTGGAACACTTAAGCATATTGAATATCTATAGGTGAATGAGGTAACCAAGGATATCTAAGCTGAATTTCATAAGGAAGGTGAAGAATGGAATTGAAGGGAGGATAAATTCTTTTGATGATGCTTTCTAGGGTATGTTATTTACAGGTCATCTCACCATTTTCGCTATAATTGTTTTTATATAATGATTCAGACCATGAAATTTCTATTCCATTGAGAAAACATACCCAAGTATCTGTGGTAAAAATTCATCTTGTGGGTCGTTGTATTTTGGGAGTTACACTCCGTGGAAAATAGGGTTTGTGGCTAGTCCTGAAGCTAGTCAAAAATAGGTGTTTCAAGTAAACATGTCATAACTTCTTCATAATAGATCCAAATTCAGTGAGACAAAATGTGTTAGTTAGGGTACACTGTTTAGTATGTTTTGTAACAGTTTCATATCAATTCAATGAATATTTTGTGCGAAGCATTCTCTACAAGGTCTCTCTCTAGAATAAGCCATAATTCAACAAGGTATGCCATTTTTTCTATAACTCCTTTTCTGAGAGGTTCCAAGTAGTGCCACCTAGAGGAATTGCATAAAAAAAACTGAAGAACATTGTGTATCAATTTCATACCTTTATTCATTACAGGTACAAAGTTATGATTATTTCAAGTTGGGGTTGTTGACTAATCCAAAACTAGTCATGGTTGAGACAAGCAGTTGATGAGTTGGCACATACATGATGTGTATAGTTTATGATGTTGGTACATATTGATGAGTCATTGTTGATGAGTAGTTGACACATGATTGGTATATACTTGGTACATGGTTGAATGCACTTGTTTATGGTACAGGTTGATTATAAGTTGTTTGGCTCAGGTTGGTGCATGGTTGATACACTTGTTTATGTTGACATATTGATATATGTTGAGGATTGTTGCCTCATCTCAGTTGGTGTTGAGAATTTAAGATGAGTCTTCCATATAGATCTGGTGCTCTTGTATATTTGTACTCAATTCAGTTGTTGTGGAAAAGCCCCTGGATTGAAGTCCATAATAAAAAGAAAAATTGTACATACATCTTGTGTTCTTTGTGTCCTTGTGGAGATGATTTGTTGATGATATGTTGTTGATATATGTTGTTGATATGTATTCAAATATAAATGATTATAAATGACAACAATGAGTAATGAGAAAATGTTGAATGTTAACTAGGAGTTTTTGTGTAAGAGGGAAGTTTTGGGAAAAAGATCCCCACACTCATTCAACTCCCCCTCTAAGTGTGGTAGGTGTGTCCAACACCCTCTTGTATATGTAGATGCATTGTATGCCCAAATGAGGTTGTTGTAGATTAGGTTACTGGATACGATGGTAGTTGCATATCAGTAGGAGATAGGAATAGGAGAAAGAATTGAGACTCTATGATAGTCCAATCTCTATACATATTTGTAAACATAAATTCATCTTAATAGAAAGAAAGAAGCTTTTCTTGCATATAATATTTCTGTGTGTTTATGTGTATTTGATGAATGTTATCAGTGTGTGCTTCATGAAAGTATGTTGTATATGCATGATAGGTTTTCATCTGCAGTAGGAAGATAGACTTATATGTCTTCGTTGAGGTTGTTATATTGTTCTTGATTCTTTAGGTTGTTCAAGGAGTGTACAACAGAACATTGGAGGTTCTGCAGCAAGTGCAGGGAGTGCGCATATGAACTCTGTAGAGTCAGAAAGGATTGTTCCAGGAAGGAACACCAGAGCGATGTTAACTCAAGGGAAACCTCAAGGTTTCTAAATACCTTAGAGGAGAAATTGTGCATAGGAAGCACAGAGAGACAGAGTTACTGACAACTCTGTAGAGCTTTGTCAGGTGGGCATTGATCAGGTGAAAGTGTGCATAGAAGGACTCTGTGTCGAGTTCAAAGAGAAGAGTATCAGAGGAAGATGCCTGTAGAGTTGTTGAACACTCTGTAGAAAACGCTCAGCAAGGTGTGCTTTGAGCGAGAGGTTTCCAGGAGGGAAAAAGAACCCTTTGAAGGGAAATGAAGGGCTGAGACCCTTACGAGACTGAGTAACCCCAAAATTGCAGAAGAGATATCGTTATCAGAAAAAATAGATGAGACCCAAGAAGTTGGGCACGTAGGAGGAGCAAAGACCAAAGCCTTTGAACACTTGCAAAATCTTCCAAGTCGGAAGAAATCAAAATCTCAAGAGAGACAGTGCAAGGAGTGTGCACAGAAGTGAATTTACTTCAAGTTCACAAGCTCAGGAGGAGTAGTGAAAGTTTTCACATAGAGTGCAAGTGTGAGCCATAGCCGAGGTCAATTTTCATTCTCAAAGATCAGGAGGAAAAGTGGAGGCGAGACCCTAGAATTTGGTTTCGCAGGAGAAGGTTCAAAGGCCACAACCTGTGAACACTTACAAATTTTCCCAAGTTCGGGAGAACAAAGAAGCTCAGGAGGAGGAGCGAAAACAACTATCAGATCGACTATAGGAAAAGATCTAGACCGTTAGATCGAGTTCTAGGATGAAGGAGGAATGCGTGAGGAGAAGAACAAATCCCATCCATCGGATATGAGCACAAAGGACCAACAAGTGTTGGATCCAGGTAAAGTGCATGGGCCTTAAACCTTTGTGTGTACAGGAGAGCGTACTTGTTGAAGTTCCAAAGTCCTCAAGTGAACAGGGACCATCCATCGTCAAGGTTGACAGGTGGAATAGGATCCATAACTCCGAAGCAAGAGAAATTTAGAGGTTTTGTGGTAAACGAGAAGGCTAAATCTCTGAATGGCCGAAGATTCGAAGTAGATCCTGGTCGTTGATCGTTAGGGAGGTATGTGTCAATAGATCTGAGACTTCAGGTGAAATCACTCTGGGAGGAATGAGTGTGTAGGAGTCTAAAGCTCCCAAAGCCCGAAGAGCCAAAGTGGATAGTGGCTGTCAGATCAAGGAGGAGACACGCATCAAGAGATTGTGTACTTTGGGTGGAAGTACTTTAGGTGGAGGCAAGTGCTAAGAGTTTGAAACTCTTGAAGCCCAAAGTGCCAAAGTCACTCATAGTTGTTGATCCTGAAGGAGGTATGTGTCAATAGATCATGGAATCTGGGTGAAAGCACTCCGGGGAAAAGAGAGAGTGAAGTTGAGACTTCCGAAGGCCGAAGTCCTGAAGTGGACCATAACCCTTGATTTTAGGAGGATGTGTGGTAGAAGATCTGCCATTTCAGAGAAAAGTCACTCAGGATAAAATGGAGTGCATTGAAAAATAACTCTCGAAGGCTGGAGAGCCGGAGTTTATCTAAGTCGTCTATTTGCTGAGGACAAGTGTCAACAGATCTTCCACATTGGAAGATAGCCACTTCGGGAAGAAGCTGGCGCATGAGTTTGAAACTCCCAAAGCCTGATCATCGTCTTCGGGTTCAGGAACTCCAAAAGAAAGTGAAGAGTTGAGAGTTGAAACTCTCGAAGCTCGAAGGGAGAAAAAAATCATAGCCTTCGATTTCAAAGGAGGGAACGTGTCGATAGATTGTGGGGATCTGGGAGTGCGTGCGAAAGGGGGAGAAGGGTCGTTGAATGATAGTTGACCAAGGCAGAAAGAGGACGGATCTAAGTCATCGATTAAGAGACAACGCCTGAGATCACAAGATCGACGTTCATGCTTAATTGCGGGGAGATAAAGTGCTCGGACTTTAAAATTCCTAGAGTGGGCCACAATCGAAACCATGGTATTGTCAAAGGGATACATGGTGATTGGTAGTGAATTGCAGAGAGAAAATTGGTGTGGTCTCAAACCATTCTTGGCCACCCTACAATCACGTGTTTACATGAGGTCATAGTCCAAGGTCACATGTGAAGGAAAGGAACTAGCGAGGAGAGCTAGTGTTTGTTATTTAAATTATTCAAAGAGGCCAGAAAAGGGCCCGCGAGTTTGAAAATACCTAAAGAGTCGATCTAACTCCTTGATTTGAACGATCCTATACCAGGAGGTCGAGTAGCCCTGAGGAGAGAAGGGGGGGGGTATACATCAAAATTTCATAAGAAACATATGATTTTTTCAAAACTGTAAAGGCATACCTAGAGAAGGAGCCCACATGATGGTTGTCAACCATTGAATGATGTCCTGCTAACTTACAAAGGGAGGTTGTATATTCTAAATTTTGATGACTTTAATAGGTTCATCATGGATGAACTACATAAAATACCATACATTAGTCATCCTAGTTATCCAAAGATGATAACAACCACTAAGAAATTGTATTATTGGCCAGGAATGAAAAAGGATATAGTTGAGTACTTAGCTAAATTTTTTGAATGCCAGTAGGTTAAGGTGGAGAATAATAATTTAGCAGGGTTGTTGCAGCCCCTGCCAATTCTAGAATATAAATGGGAAACCATCTCCATGTAATTTATCACAGGATTGCATAAATCAACCAAACAGAATGATGCAATTATGGTAGTTGTGGAAAAGCTGAGCAAGGATGCTCACTTTATCCCTATAAAATCAACTTGAAAGGAAATATATATTTCCAATATTTCCATGAAACAAATATTTAGGCTACATAGTATCCCTAAGGAAATCATATGAAACAGATATGCCAAATTTAATTCAAATTTTTGGAAGTCTTTGTTTGTTGTTTTTGGGACTAAATTATTATTTAGTACAACCTACCACCATCAAAATGATGGGAAGACATAGAGGATAAACCAAGTATTATAATATATGTTAAGTATGCATGTGATGCATCATCTCAAGAAATGGGAAGAATATCTACCCTTGGTAGAGTTTTCCTACAACAATGGCTATCAGTAGTCATTGAAAATGAGCCGTTTTGAGGCTCTTTATGGTAGACAATGAAATATTCCAATCAATTGGAGGAACCCGTGTAAAGAATTACGCTTTGTATAGATATGATCAAAGAAATTGAACAACAAGTAACTCAAAAAAAAAAAAAAATGAAACTGGCCCAGGATGGACAAAAAAGCCATGCAAACAAAAATAGGACTCCGAGAGAATTCAAAGTGGGGGATCATGTGTATCTTTGAATTACACCTAGAAGAAGTTCCTTGAGAATGGGAAATTGTGCCAAGTTGGCACCTCACTTTTGTGGACCCTTTGAAATTTTAGATAGAGTGGGACATGTATCATATATATTAGCACTTCCTCCCATAATGAAAGTGCATAATGTTTTCCATGTTTCACTACTAAATAAATGTGTACATGATTCGAATCATATAATTGACTGGTATATGATCCAAGTGGAATCAGATGGATAATTCATAACAAAACCACAATGCATACTATACAGGAAAGGAATCCCACTTGGAAATAGAACCATTACACAGGTCAAGGTGCAGTGGAAACACTTTGGTCTAGATGAAGCTACATGGGAAATGGAGGATGCCATGAAACATGAATAACCATTTTTGTTCACTATTGTACATAAAGATCACTATAGTAGATAGAACACCGAGGATGATGTTCCTTTAAGGGGGAGGGTATTTTAATACCCTTGTTTTCCCCAGCTTTTAAATATAATTATATTATTGTTAAAAGACTTTGGACAAATATGTTATGTGTGGACTTTAGGAAATTATGAACCTTTTCTAAAGAAGTTAATGTGAATATTTCTATTATTAAATAAAATGAAAATTGTTGAATAATTGTTGAAGGTGTTTCCTATACATATGTGATGTTATGAGAAGTAATAGTAAGGAGAACCATCAGTGGTTGAGATGACCCCTTCTAGGAATTACTCTACTGGATTACAATTTCTCAGACCTAGAACTGTCCTCTATCCTACATAATTTATTTACTAGTCAATTTGGTAGTTGGGGATTCTTCCTCAAAAAATGAGTGGAAGGATGGGAAGGGTACCCATCTGGAATTTTCTTGATTTGACCCACGAAATCTTGCAAAGGAAGGAAATAAAAGAGGAAAAATCATGGGTAGGAAAGAGAACAAAAGAGATGATGCACACGAATAGGTCTAGGGACCAAGATCTGAAGAAGAACTGTGAAGTTCCTCTTGTTCGAATGAGAACTGATAAAAACTGCAGGAATGTATTGGTATGGGTATAGGAACTGTTGGAAACGTCTTCAAATTAAGATGATAAATGGGGTTGAAAAGTATTTTAGTGATTGAGTCAGAAATCACAACAGGCCCCCTTGCTTGGTGGATTGAGGAATGGGTTGCCAGGTTCTTGTGGGAGAAGGAGAGTAACCTTCATCCCTCATGGTTTTATGAAAAAAATAAGAATATCCTCCCATGGAATCACACTCTATCTAGGAGGTATCCAACTATAGAGATAAATGGTGCAGTTGTTCCTATGGTTGGGTCAAAAGTGGCACACCCTTCAGAAGTGACTAGTACCTTCTAGCTCTATATAAGTATTCGTATACTATGTATAATTAGTAAAGAAAAAATTTTATTCCTTTATTGTATTCATGAATTTGGATTCTTGTTAGCCTCTTTCTCATATACAATCATTAAGTCTTAGTATACCACCTTTGTATATTTCACATGCTAGGATATAGTTGTTATCCTAAGTGTGTTTCTAGATTCCTATATTTCCTCCTCCTACCTTATCTCCTGATGAGGTGTCGATGTGAGAACAATTGAGGTGGTTTCATTATTGTATTATATATTTGTATCATTAAGATGAATACAATGTTGAGAATTGTGGCTTGAGGCCTTTTCTGCCAATCTTCTTGTCCTAATATTCTTATGCTCAATTTCTTCAATTGGTATCAGAGATTCTTATAGTTCTTAAGGGCCTGGTAATATTCAGATCCATGGTAGTGATCCCTGAAAGGTAAGAATACCAAGTTTCATATTTATGATCCATGAACCATTCAAATATGGATTCACTAGTATTGATCAATGGTGAGGTAGAGCTAATGGTGTCAAGATGAGCGTGAAGAAAGAGGATCCAAGAAAATTAACTGTGAAGCAGAGGCATATTGGCTTGTAATAAAGTGACATGAATCTAGAAAGAAGGTCGTGTTTGCAAGGAGGATTTTTGGCCATCTCCCTTTTCTTCTAACAATCGACATCCAGAGAAGTGGTACACACCCTCATGATTTTTGAACCCATATTTGGCAATCTGGTAAATAAATTCTATGAAATTTGTCAACAAATGATTTTGATGACTAAATGGAATAAAATCTGTGTAAATCTGTTTGATGATATAATGTTTTCTTCATTTGAGATATAGCCTCTGTCTAGAATCTGTGTTATTTATGTTCTTAGATTAGTATGCACGTAGATTTTGCTACAATTCTAGATCTAAGGATTATTTCCAACAATACAAAATCTATT
This sequence comes from Picea engelmannii, assembly GCA_009831015.1. Taxonomy (NCBI): domain Eukaryota; kingdom Viridiplantae; phylum Streptophyta; class Pinopsida; order Pinales; family Pinaceae; genus Picea; species Picea engelmannii. The sequence continues at coordinate 64,495 of ML807594.1, forward strand.
GTTTGTAGAAGTCTCTTTCTCCGCTACGCCATGGAAATATCCCACAATTGTTGTCGTGTGGAAAGGTGAAGGCCTGTTCTGCAGGTAGGAGTCGTATTCAGTGGCATAAATTATTGTAATCCACCGCAGTCAACAGACCCATTCGGTACCCTCGTACAATTGCCTCTAGGTATCCGACATGGATATTGAATGTGAGGGCCTTGAACCCATACTTGATCGGATTTTGGAATGAAAAATGCCGAGTCATGCAACACAAAAAAATATAGATCTCCATTGGAATACTGTGAAACTTCCTGTGGAAACTTCAAATATAGATCTTAGAGACAATATTTGGAACTCTTGTCTTGAAGAAATGGTAGTTTGATGCACCATGGTTGACCATGAGTTATTATTCAACCGGATGTAATTCTTGTTTGCAATTTTTTGTGGGGCTACGACCGATTATAGAGTTCACGACCTTCAATTTTTCCATGCAGGCTATTGATCAAATAACAAATTCATCCAACACATATTGTATGTGTTAGGTCAAATTTATGTTCACTAAATAATACAACCCAGGTCATTCCAAAATACACACTTTGTATCAGGAATTTGAATTGCAACAATTAGATCTGCTTCAATCGACCATTGGCACAAGAATTTGATTATCTTGTTTCCCATCTTCAATTGACCACTGGCACGTAGATGTGTTTGATCATCCTATCGAATGATTACATCAGATTTTGGTGAATAGTTTCCTTCTTTATCTGCTGGAGAAAATCTAAGAGGACAACAACCTCTCGAAAATTGACAAGGATTCATGCTCTCTCCATCTTGCGTGGATGAAATCTCCATAGTCAATGATTTATTTTTTCAATTGGCTCATTGAATCTTCATGGATTTACTCGATTTTTTCAAGGTCCCTCACGTATCTATGCTCTCAAATATTTAAAAAGGTAAGGTTCTTACTCAGGAAGGCATCCATGTGAAAATTGATGAAGTAGTTTTTACATTCATAAATCATGCCATGCATAAGCATAAGAAAAAACTGTGCACAAACGTTTATAAAGTAATTTTTAAAATGGCATGGCTTTATATGGATTTTAATGTTTAATGTTTTTAAAAGATGGAGTATAAAATGTGATGATAAAAGTACTACTTTACTTTGATTGGAGTGATTGGAGTAATATATAAAGAATATTTTATTAACATATTCTTTTTGGGAGTCATAAGAAAAAAGTGGCATTGTAATATTTTTGAAAGGGGAAGATTATGTAAAAGGTTCAAGGATTGTAATTGGTATGGGTGCATCATTATGATACAAAGAAGACATCTCAATAAAACAAAATGTTTTTTCTCTGTGTCCTAGATCCACCCAAAATTTAATAAGGGGATCTTAGGTACACTTTGTGTTGTGTGTGATGGTAATATTTTCATGGAATCTTTATGTCATTATGTCTATTGTTGACATAATCATACTTTCAATTCATCATTTAAAACAGCATACATGAAGTTCAAGAAAAAATTCATGCCAATCAAGAAATTAATGAAAGGTGCAACTCATTAATGAAAGTTGCAACACATCAAAGGTGGACTGGACTCTAAAGCTCCAACAACACATTCATATACAAATATCTTCAGAACAAACATTACTTGTAACTTGAAAATAGTTATTTTTTGTAAGTATGAAATCTAGTGAAGTTGAATTTGTAATTGGGTGCATTCTCAGCTGAGCCTGACACCAAAGAGTCATTATAATTTTGAGTCATAATTGACAAGGTTGAGTAGTTTAACTCAAATCATTGTAAACATCATACTTTGGGATGCATTTTTGGTGGCAACCAACATCCTAAACTTCCCTGAAGAAATTTCAAGTGAATGGGTACAAGCGAGCCAGAAGAGCAAGTGAACGAGAGGTTCAAGTGAGCGTCTTCAAATGGATAAAAGTTGTGAATTATTAGAGTTATTGAACACTCTAATAAACACCATGGAAGACAACACAGTGATATTGAACAAATAAACTCTTCAATCAATGCTAACTTGTTTGCAAGTGACGAAAGCTAAAGTCGGACTTCTTCAAGCACAATCCCAACTATTGAATTATGAGTTGATAAATCTCAAAAAACAATAGGCAGTGAAGTGTTCTAAATTAGTTTTTGTTCAACACAACCCTCTCTATGATGATAATGATGACGATGATAATGATGATCAACAATCAGTGAAGGAGAACCTCAATGAGCAAACTTCAGAAGAAACTTCAAATGAATATGAAGTTGTTCAAGTTCAACATAATCAGACTCATAATACTCTTTTCAAGCCCATCATCAAACCTTTGGAAGAAATCATCTACAACAAGAATAGAATAGGACTTGGATATGACAAGGAAGTTAGCTTTCATATTCTCGATTATTTCAGACCAATCAAGTTCCAAAGTGTTGGATTCCTTTAAGAAGATTCACTTTCACCTGTTCCAGTTCAACATTAGAATGTGAAGTGTCAACATTGCAATCGAGTTGGTCACAAGGAGAATCAATGTTTTGATCTCCATCCTTGCCAGCATTGTGAAAAGCATAACCATTCTTCAGACACATGTTCAACACTGAAGAAACCTAGAAGATTGAATATTCACTATGAGTGGATTGATCCTTGGAAATGGTCATAAACAACCAAGTGATTATATAAGTATTACCAAAGAATTCAATCTCGAGTAAAGACCAATCTTGTATCACATAACATTTTTGTACCTCACATAAGTGGTCCCCTTATGGCATAGCTTTCTAGCATGTCCCTCACGAGATGATATAACATGTGGTTTTTTCTGCATGCCCACTTTGTGTTGTACTCAAATGGAACAAGTATGGTACTCTCTTGAGCATAGGAGAGAGTACAATGATGAAAATCTCATGCACCTTAAGGGGGGGAGTTCAAAATTACGGTGACGATTGTTCATAAAACCACTTGTGGTCTCTCCTTTCAGCTGAAAAAGGGGGGAATTGATGATGGAATTGAAGATAGTTTTCAGACAGAAAGTTTCAACAAAAACAAACATCAAGTATGCCAAATGGGCATGAAATTTTCCAAATGGGCAACTGCGGCTTGTAGATGACAGACTTTGGAAAACTTATGGTTCAAGAAGAATCATACATAATTTGGATGTTAATTTTGATTTTGAGAGAAATGATGTGGATGTTTGGTTCACATAGATGGTCATTCGACCTAGCAGAGGACAAGAGGATCCTTTTGCATTGCAGATGGAAGAATTTGGAAGGATTATGGTTCAATGACTTGCAATTGAATCATACACATTATACATTGGGATGTTGTTGGACACCTAAAAGTGTCAAGATTGATTAGTGGTTATCCAAAAACCATCAGATACATGGTATCGATTGGTTAGTGGTCATCCCAAACCACAGATTCAGAGATCACTTCAGTGATACACTGATAGTAGAGTGGTGATACTACATGTTCACCAATTAACAGAAGACATCAGATTCGTCTAGCTAAAATACTTGGAAAAATGATCAAATTGTCAAAGAAATCATGGAATGTTCAGATATTGTAGTTGTTCACTTCCATATCTCATCTCTCTTTTAGTTCATTTCATATGAACAAATTCAACATCCAGATTGGCAGTTTTTTCAGGCAGTTCTTCATTGTGGCTCAGCTTGGGAGTTTCAGCATGAAGACATGTAGATATACCAACTTATGCACCTGCTTTGTTGGTATTGTTGTTTAGACTTATGATTGAGGGGGGGAATGTTAGCCTCTTTCAAATATACAATCATTAAGTCTTAGTATACCACCTTTGTATATTTCACATGCTATGATATAGTTGTTATCATAAGTGTGTTTCTAGATTCCTATATTTCCTCCTCCTAACTTATCTCCTGATGAGGTGTCAATGTGAGAAAAATTGAGGTGGTTTCATTATTGTATTATATATTTGTATCATTAAGATGAATACAACATTGAGAATTATGGCTTGAGGCCTTTTACGCCATTCTTCTTGTCCTAATATTCTTATGCTCAATTTCTTCAGTATTGATTTCATGTTCATTATGACATGTAGTGTGAAATTATGCTTTCCTGTACCATTAGTCGATTTAAGTGTGGAGCCTAGAATCAAGAGGTTCTGGTAAAATACCTAGGAAGAGCATGGAAATATCCCAGATTGATTAATGTCAGAATCATATTGTTTCCCTACAAGAATCCAGTATTTTAAGTCGGGAGGAATATCAGCCATTGATTTGGAGGGGCAATTAGATATCAGCCATATATCTAAGGGTGAGATTGTCATAATATCTCGAGTGGTGAAGAAGAGCGAAAGGTATGATGACAAAAAGGGGATGAGAGAGAAGTGTTGATGCCATTGTGATGTAACATGCCAATAGGGAAGTTGACATACTTGAGAATGGTACATGGCGACACATAATTGGTTGACAGGAAGAGAGTGGGTCATGTTGGGTGAGGATGCCCTTTGGACCATTTCTTTAAATCCTGGCCATCATATCATATGCTAAGAGATATCAGTCCTTCATTGGAGGAGGGTTGTCAAAGGTCTGGAGTGAAGGTAAGAGAGGGTTCGATGACAATATGGTTTTTTGGGATATCGAGAATAGGGTTACAGAATGTTGGCGATGAAAAAGGATAGGGGAAGATATTAACCATCAATCGACACATGGTGAGATTAAATATCAGCCATAGATTTCTGTGGGTTCTATATTAGTGAGGAAAAAGGGAGAGTGGCATCATGTTGATGAGGCATGCTGGCGTATCCCAGATGTTGACACATTGTTGGCAGCCAATACAATTTTTTCTATTGCCCTATAAGCTGCCTACACCTAAGTCTTCTGAACTTCAAATCGTCGTCGCATCTTGCAAATAGACGATATTTTCATTCCTTGCGACGTTTGCAAATTGGTCTCCATTTGGTTTTCACGACTATAAGCGTGAAAACTCCTCTATCGTTATTTGAACTATCATGATCTTTGATTGATATTCTGAATGGCACTTATCATTATGTGGCTGAAAGGATTTTCTAACTATGCCTATTTGGACATTTTTGGTTGCATAACATGATTTTTATTTAATTGGTAAGGCATTGAGCATGAAAACTTATGTTTTTTGAAAATTCCCTAGTCATTGATTTACATAGGGGTCATGGTTTATTTTTGTTTTTATATATATAATATGATCCTTTTGTTAAAATTTATACAACTCTTGGCTTGAAATAGATTGTCATTATGTTCTAAAAACTTTGATTACACACTTATACGGTGGCGCATATTTAACATTTGGGTTTGATTCTACGTTGAATGACTATGGTTTGAAAATCTATGGTTAATGGCGCGTCGGCATATTACTCATCGTTTAATTCCTTGGTTATACGAATGATATGGTTTTGTGTTATGATTGATTGAACAGAGGATTAATTGGCGGTTGTACTATTGTCATTACTATTATGCATGGCAGTGAATAATCCCACCACCCTTGCATGCACGCATTAACGCTTCCCCTTTGATCATTCATAGTGGTTAGACCGAATGAATCTACTCCTGTGTGTTGGTGAATGTGAACTAAACCCTTACCATGTGCTCGCACCATGGCTCCAGTCGTGAGGGCTGAACCGAATGGTAGCCAGGCTCTGTTGATGTTCGACAGTGCCCGCAGTGACCTTGAGGAAGTTGGATGGCTCCCGTTCATACAAAAATTTGATGGTTTTAACCTCTGCGTTGCTAGGCAATTCGCATTAACCTTTGATGGTTGTCGAGCCAAGGTCGGGGATGTTCAATTACAAATTGACGAGCAATTTCTCATTTTAGCTACGGGTTTGCCTGCCACTGGACAACGATGGTCCAAAAATTGCAAGGTGGAAGAAGTCCCTTGGACTCTGCTCTTCCAGTCGCGTAGGGTTAGCTCCTGTGATAAGGGTTTTCCCGTGACCATGCTAAAACAACGTTGGCATGAATTGTTGATGATTATCAAATAGTTTATCACCTGTGAAGGTCGGTATGGGTTTGTTTTCTTACACCACCTTCGTTTGCTTATGGTTTGCATGGGTTATGAGCTTAATATGCCATACTATCTACATAGAAGCCTGTTTAAAATGTCTAAGAAATATAAAAGGAACCAGGCTGATAGAAGCCTCTTTCACTATGGGTTGGTTAAAATTATTGTCATTTGTCATCTAGGGTTACAAGGAGACTGTTGGAACGATTTCCTTGCTCGCAATATTTTTGTGGATTTGAATCCACCATAGGTTGACAAACCTGTGGTGAGAGAAGACAAAGCTATACCCCCGAGACCCTACAACATCCTATTACCTAAAACCTTAACCGACTCACCTATCGACCTACCCCACTCTCTGACCAAGGATGCTGAGACTGTCAAGCCTATGGGCAAGAAACCCAAAGCCAAACCCACTGTAAACGCCACAGGCAAAAAGACTTCCCGTCTAATCTCTCGAATGGCGAGGAACAAGTCGAAGCCCCCTGTCAATATTGACCCTATCGTGTTGAGCGAGGACTCTGATTCAGAGGTCGAATGTTTTTTTGGCAAGTGAATATCCCTATTCGGAAGGTCTGTGTGCCAAACCCTCTTACGACTTCATGTCAAACCTACCACCTTGCTTGCAAAGCGACCCTAATTACCAGGCATTAAGCTGCCATGTAAAGCCCCCAGTCACTCATCAAGACCCTCTCCTGCTCTACCTGAACCTGCTATGCCACCCTGTGATCAATGCGGCTCATGGTTGGAAAGATATTATCTTGATGTGCCTATGCTACAGTCCAGAATGCACTATTTGGAGGACCAGGTTGCACGACTTACCAGTCAAAAGACTGAGTCGCAAGCCACTGATAAAAAACAAAGGACGACAGGCTCTATTTTGTTTAAAAATGTTGAATCAGCAACCGCAGTCGTGAATTCAAAGTTGGCATAAGCAGCCTCACAGGTATGTTCTATCATTTGTTTATATAACGAATTCGAATTCTGTGAATAGCTCTGTCTATAGCGTGGATTTTCTCTGTCACATTATATGCATTATGTACATAGTTTTGTTTTGATAAATCGAATTTCGTTTTCCCAGTTTAGCCTTGATTGAATTTCTTTCGATTTGATTGATCGTAGTATGGATTAGATTGGTTTGATTTGGCTTAAATTGGATGCTCTGCTGTCATAAACACAAGTTGTTTCTCATATTTGATTCTGGAAACAATCACGTTTCGTTTGGATTTCATTATGATGCACATGCTATGTTTGGTGACAATTGTGATATGGTTAACTGTTACGGTGATTTTCAACCAAGCTCGAATACAGTTTGGGTTATGTTTAATGTGATTCTGTTTTATACACCCAAATCGTGAATAGATACGAATCATAATAGTTATACACAGTCAGTTGACTCACGTTGGTTTATGCCACCGTGTTATCAGTTCGATTCATATTGCAATGAATATGTTGTTTAAATTCGATTCGAGGAATGAAAGTGACTATATCCAGTCTCACGATTTGTTTCTATATTAGAATCAGTCGTGATTTGTTTTGATTATTTACCCAGTTTATATTATGAATTCTGTTGATCATATCATGCTCCTGTCTGTTGACTGTGCAAGGAATTCGTTCGGTCAATGCTGTTGAGTATGATTTCATTTGAAAACAATCGAAACAGTCTACCTATCTTTACATTTGATTGAATGATATGAATCTGTTGTTACAGCTATAACGAGTCAATGATGGTTGTGTTGGATTAAATTGTATCACCTATGATATGATCTGCTGTCGATTTCAATTGGATATGGGATAGTCTTGTTACTATCTTGACCCGATTTTATGGCAAGATAAAACAGAGTATTCTCACCTCTGTTTCGATTAAATCATTTTTTATTATGTTTTATATTGACTAATAAAATCATTTGAATCATTAATGATTCATTTTTAATGTTTAATTGAAAGAAAATTGATTTAATTATTTAAAAAAAAGATTTGATTTGATTTATATTCTGATCCTGTATGCTATTTTAGACTAGCTACAAAATCAGATGATTATGTAGTTAAGTCTGTAGAATAAAAATTTTATTGTTTTGTTAGTGAAATACCTTTCTAATTTGTTATTTTTGACCTATTGCAGATAAATTCGAATTTGCAGTGGATATGATGAGCAGTTAGGGGATACTTCAAATATTTCACTTGCATTTTAGTTTCCTAGTTTAGTTGATTTTGGGATATCTCCCGGATTATGTAAAACAGTTTGATATTATCCACAGGGAGGTTTTACCCTGTGGAGAAACTTATATATACTTATTATTTTTGTAATAATGTCCATCCTCATTCGTGGGAGAACAAGGATATGCAGTTTTAATACAGACTGAGGCAGAATTTGGTGTTTTGTTACAGCTTTAGCTTCTCATCATATCAATATTTTGTTTCATGTTGTGTATATCAATTTGTAATTGGTTAATGACTACTTTAACTATCTTGATCTGTTGCAAATGATATAATTTAATCATTGTTATCCATATATGTTTTCTTCTAAGTGTTCAAAAAACATAGCAATTGTTTAGTTTAGTTTGTGAACGACAGATTTCTCTTCTTCATAAGTTGAATTATAAAGTATAAGTTTTTGCATAACAGGTTTCCCTTATTGCAGAGATTTATAGATCATATAATTGTTATGATTTTTTATGTCTTGTTTGTCCTGTAAATAACTCAAAGAGCAGCACAACCTATCGTTTACGAGAGGCTTTTGGATTAACCGGTGCGAGTTTACTTCCTCTGACCAGCTTCGAAGTCATCATACACAGAACAAATTAGGAGTGTTTCTAGGTCAGTTAGTCACTTCTTTGTTTACTGTTCTTATTTGTAGTTTAGTTTAGATATAAGTTTAGTTAAATTTATATTAGATTGTTTAATTTCAGTAAATATATTAGATCATTTAATTTCACTAAGTTTTACTTCTTTTTCATAAAATATAAAAAATATCTTGTTGTCTTAGGGTAGAGAGCACATGAGTTTTGCAGGTTTTAACTAAATCTGTAGATTGTAGATATTGTATATTTGTAAATAAGTTGTAATCCGATTAGTAATTAGATATTTAATCGTTAGAAGTTAGTGTAATAGTAATTAGTAGATTGTATATAATAGTTAGAGTAGTTAGTATTTAGTTTTAGTTTAATTTAGTAGTTTGTTTTAATTAGATTAGTGTATTAGTTAGTTTTAGTTTGTTTGTTTTATTAGTTTTAGTTAGTTTAGTTTCTTTTATTTAGTTAGTTTTAGTTAGTTTTATTAGTTTTAGATAGATTAGTTAGTTTAGATTAGTTTTATCTTTGGTTTTCTTAGGACCTTAGAGCGGCCAACGGAGCCGTTAAACCCGTCAGGGTGGTTCATTCCAAACGGCTTGGGTTATTGGACAACCTCGGACCGGTTTCACTCTCTCAGTTGACAGACGGTCAATTTCGCCCGTCAACAAATGGCGCTAGAAGGAGGGCCTGAACTTAATTAATGGCACGAGGCGGTCGCAAGACTCCTCCCCCCCCTAACCGCTCACCTATAGTGACTAGAAGCCATTCACAAGATAATATTCCCCCTCAAACAGCAACTACTTCAACCGAAGATCCGCAGATCAAAGTTGAGCCAGCAACCCCTAATCCTATAGGTGGTGATACACAAGAGATTATCCGTCAATCTCTTCTTAAAACACATAGTGCCTTAGCTCGTCTTAGGCAACCAAACCATCCGTGGGGTCAACCTTTAGACTTATCTGATATCAGAGAACAGTTAGGTGATATTAACCTCACTGTGAATCCTACAGATCCAAACACAAATCCTGCTGCAGGAGGATCTGGGATACCTCCTTCACCACCTCCCTCATCTCCTTCCTCTTCTGGAGGAGATTTCTCTTCTGACGAAGGCAATTCACCTCCTCAGCCTTCCACACCCACCACCCCAATGGAAAATCAGAACAACCCTGCAAGACCATGGTTGGACCAGGATGTTGTAGCTGTACCTGGAGCCCAGCATCCTTTACCTAAGCACCCGGAGAAGTGGCTTCCCAAGTTTGATCCCGATTCAAAACAGATAGCTGAAGATCATATCAAAAAATTTATGTTAGCCATCAGACTCTGTAATGTTGAACATGAAGACGTTGTCTGCAGATTGTTCCCTTATACTTTTGAGGGTAATGCGTCCACTTGGTACTTTTCCCAACAACCCCATACCATAGTGTCTTGGAAAAAGTTTGAGTCATGTTTTTTGGAAAAATTCGGGGATGGTAAACCTCCGGAAGTCTTGGTCATGGATCTTTCAAGATTAAAAATGAACCCAAAATAAAAAGTTAAAGATTTTAATCAAAGATTCTTAATGCTTAAAAATTGAATCCCTGCAGAGTCTATGCCTGCTGAGAGTCTTGTAATAGCTTACTACACTAAAGCTCTACACCAAAGTATAGCTATTTGGGTTAAACGTTCTAAAAAGGCCACATTGTTAGAAGCCTTCGAAGAGGCTACTCAGATTGAAAAAGATATACTTAGCCTTAAGGACTCTTCTAGCAAGGAAACTGAGACTGTTTCTTCTTCCAAAAAGAAGATTGAAATCCTCCCCAGACCTACACAAAGCAAAACACAACCTGAAAACTCTGATTTGGAAAATTTAACTAAAGTTGTACAAAAATTGTCTAATCAAGTTATAGATTTAAAAAGGTCAACTGAAGAAGCTTCCTTGAGTAAAGGACCCTACAAACCTCCTTTCCGAAATCCTTTTCCAACCAATCGGCCTAATTCAAACCCTGAAGGCTTGAACCTAGAAAGTTTGCAATGTGCTCTTCAGACAATTCTAGAAGCCCAAGATAGATTGATGCCTCCTGAAATCCCTCAGGAGGAAGTCGAGAAGGAAAAAGTTCAAGAAGAAGAGTCTTCTCCAAACATATTTGGACACCTCTCGGATAGCATCTTTCAAGCTAACTTCGAGACTGTCCACCCCTACAACACTAGGAGTAAGACAACAAACAAACCTCCTGCCGAGAACACTACGACGCCACTTCCAAAGCCATCTAAATCAGCAGAAATTAAACAGAGTAATGCCAGCCCTAAATTAGATTATGATGTTGTTGAAGATCTTAAAAAATTAAAGGCTAACATTTCTATTTATGAGTTGTTGAAGTTTCCATTTTTGTTACAGAAAATGTTGCAAAATATTTCAGAAAATGGCAAGAATGGTAATTCAAATGGTAATAAGGTTGTGCAAAGCAAAGTGCCGCAAAAGACTTCCACTAAAAACAATCTGTATCCTCAAGATGAAGGAAGCCTTCCTGTAACTCCTGTAAATAATGTAAATAACAATGTAAATAATGTAGATAAAGTAGCATTAGAGAAAGCGAGTAAGAAACCACAAGTTACTACTCTAAATACTCGCAAGAATGTACCTCCTTTTCTTTTAACTTTCAAAATCTTCAACAGAAATGTGAATAATTGTATGGTTGACTCAGGAGCATCATCAAATGTGATGCCTTGGTCAGTCTGTCAAAAGATTAACGCTGAAGTGGAACCCTCTTCTTTGAAAATCATACAACTTGATCTATCGGATGTTAAAGTTATAGGCGAACTAAAAAATATATTGATTAGATTATCGTCTAACCCAAAGGTTCATCAGGTTATTGATATAATTGTGGTGGATATTCCATAAGTGTATGGTCTATTTTTTAGCAGGGACTGGTCGGAGTAGCTACATGGTTACTTCGCAACGGACTGGTCTCACTTATGGCTTCCAGAGAACGGTAAGCCCAACAAGATTAGAGTGAATCGTGAGTGTTACCTTAAGTTCACGGTCACAGACTTGAACGACCCTAATGAACCATACACACCTCCTGCTGATTCACCTGAAATCAAAGGGATGGACACCTACTTCGGAAATTTCATGGCTGAAGTTTCACCTATCAACAATCCAGAACAACAGTCCGAGATCATAGCATATGTGAAACCAACAGCTTCTATGCAACAGTCCCATGAGCCCAATGGAAATCAAATTTGGTCCCTATATTTTGATGGTTCCAAGTCTAAAGAAGGAGCTGGTGCAGGCTGCATCATTATCGATCCGGCAGGTAACAAGACATTGTTGGCTTGTAGACTAGAATTTGAGTGTACGAATAATATCGCAGAATATGAGGCTTTACTGCAAGGTCTCAGAAAAGCCTGGGACATGAACATTCAAAATCTGATTGTATTTGGTGACTTTGAAATAGTGGTCAGACAGGTAAGAGACTCTATACACTGTCTTTCCCCGCATTTCAAAAGTTACCAGTCTGAGGTATGGAGTTTGATGAACAAATTTTTTGCTTTTAATATAAATTCCATTCCTAGACTAAATAATGTTGAAGCGGATATGCTAGCTAATGTTGCCTCTAAACTTCTTCCTACATAAGGCTTATCCCCAAACGCATTCTCCGTGGAGCTATTGTTTCGACCATCGGTTCCTGACAATATCACAAACTGGAGAGTATTTGACGATGATCAACAGATCATTAACTTTCTGCACATGGAAGAAACCTTTCAAGGCGCAGTAATAGATGAACAAACACACGATGACAATTTGCACGAATTTACGGTAATACCTGATCCGAAATCTTCTGAAGCTCTATCAGACATGGTAAATTTCATACCCAAATCTGTTGTTAGATTAGAAAATTTTTATGATTTTGAAGATAAATTCAAAAAGATGGTCAATTGCAAAACTAATAGTTCCTCATTATCTTATGAAAAAGTCAATTTAGGGACTAATGAAAATCCTCAGTGTATCAATCTAGGCTTGGGATGTTCTAAGCAAGAAAAAGATGCTTTTGTTAAATTGTTTAAAGAATTCAAGGATGTCTTTGCATGGACTTACTATGATCTTAAAATGTTTGATCCCAATATTATACAGCATGTCATCCCGATGAATCCCCAAACCTTACCCTTCCAACAGAAACTGAGGAAAATGAATCCTAAACTAGAATCGACTGTTCAAAAAGAATTGAATAAACTTCTAAGTGCTAAAATGATTTTTCCTGTTAGACACACTCAGTGGGTATCCAACCTCGTCCCAGTTCGGAAGAAAAACGGGGAAATTCGACTTTGTGTCGATTTCCGAAACCCCACTAAAGCGTCTGACAAAGATAATTATCCTGTCCCGCCCATGGAACAGATTCTTCAACAAGTATCTGGTTCCAAGAGGCTATCCTTACTGGATGGTTTCTCTGGATACAACCAAGTCTTGATGTCTCCTCCAGACCAACTAAAAACTACCTTCCGTACCCCGTGGGGCACTTATGCTTATCGCAAAATGCCTTTTGGATTGATTAATGCTAGTGCTACCTTTCAAAGAGCAATGGACATTGCTTTTCGAGGCTTAATCAATCACTCCGTAGTAGTTTACTTAGATGAAGTGACTATATATTCTAAAAACAAAGACGATCATCTAGCTCACTTACGAGCCGTTTTGCTACGATGTCGTAACTACGACATCTCCTTGAACCCCAAGAAGTCCATCTTTGCAGTAGAACAGGGTAAATTACTAGGATTCATTGTGTCTAGTGATGGGATGATTATTGACCCCGAGAGGACTCAAGTCATCGCTAACCTTCCCCCACCTACATCCAAAAAATCCATGCAGTCTTTCCTAGGACAGATTAATTTCATGAGAAGATTTGTCCCCAGTTTCTCCGAAATGGTCAGGCCTCTCCAGAACTTGATTAAGAAAGACACCCAATATCACTGGGGACCCACAAAAAACCAAGCTTTTAATGACATAAAGAAGGCCATAATAGATGCTCCGTCTCCCATGAGCCCTGATTTCTCTCAAGATTTTACACTCTATACTTTTGCCTCTGATCATTCCTATGCCATAGTCCTAACTCAGAAGAATTCCGAGAACAACGAAGTACCCATCGCCTTTATGAGCTCTACTTTCAAAGGTGTTGAACTGAACTACCCAGCGGTTGATCGGCAAGTCTACGCTGTTTTCAAAGCAGTTAAGCATTTCTGGTCTTATCTTTTGAAGTCAAGGACGAAGGTCATTGTCCCCTACCCTGCCGTAAGGAACTTGTTAGTGCAAAAGGAGTTAGGAGAGAAGAGAGCCAACTGGGTCACCTCCTTGTAGGAGTATGACTTAGAGATCACCCCAGCACGGATTGTGAGAGGCCAAGGATTGTGTAAGTTGGTTGTTGATTCAGAAATAGGACAGCATGAGGATAGTGATACGTCAGACCTAGAACAAGGCGATCAAAGTTTGATCTGTTGCATGCAAAACCTCGTAAGTCCTTGGTATGACGATATTAGATACTATCTTGAACATGGATCAGCACCCCGTCACCTTGACCCCGCCAAGAGAAGAGCTTTGAGACTAAAGTCCACCTCCTTTCATCTAGTTAACGATATACTGTTTCGTCATAGTTTTGATGGCGTACTGATGCGTTGCCTCGAAAAATACGAAGCAGAAAAAGTCTTGCTTGAGTTGCATGCAGGAGAATTTGGTGGTCACTTTGGTGGCGATACCACTTCTCATAAGGTTTTAAGAGCTGGTTACTACTGGCCCACGCTTTTTAAGGATGCCCATGCCTTGTGTCGTAAATTTATCATCTGTTAGAAAGCATCAGGGCGGTTGCAAAAACCAGCCTTTCCCTTGCAACCCGTCTCAGTCGATTCTCCTTTCCAGCAATGGGGCCTTGATATCATAGGTCCTATTAACTCTCCATCCTCACAAAAACACAAGTATATTGTGACAACCACTGATTACTTTACTCGATGGTCCGAAGCCACATCGCTAAGAACTGTTAACACAAGTCAGGTGATTGTTTTTCTGAACTCGAATATCATCACTCGTTTCGGTATCCCTGATTGTCTGGTCTTTGATAATGCTTCATACTTTTCTTCCCTAGAGATGAGTGAATTCGCTTTGGAGAAAGGAATAAAGCTGAAGTATTCTGCTAGTTACTACCCCCATGGCAACGGCTTAGCAGAATCAACAAACAAGAATTTGATCAAAATTATCAAAAGAACCATGGCTGAAAATCACAAGAACTGGCACAACGCACTACTGAATGCACTGTGGGCTGATAAGGTAACACCCAAAGCCGCTATAGGTAACTCCCCCTTTTTCCTCGTTTATGGCAGAGAAGCCATTCTGCCACCTCACATTCTTCTTCCTTCACTTCAATTGTCACAAAAAGTCCAAGAAGAAGATTGTCCCCCTTTAGAAAGCCGCATTAACGCTTTGATGAAGTTGGAAGAAGTAAGAACCCAAGCTAAGCGTAAGTTAGATCAACATCAACAACTGATTAAAAGATGGTTCGATTCTAATTCTACTTCTGATAGGAATTTTGAAGTAGGCGATCTCGTTTTGAAGTGGGACAAACCGCACGAAGGAAAGGGTGAGCACACCAAGTTTAAAAATTTATGGCTTGGGCCATTTTTGATTGCTAAAAAGTTGGGTCCTAGTTCCTTTCGATTACAGAATCTTGAAGGGCATCTTGACACCTATCCGGTGAATGGCCAAGCCCTGAAAAGATACTTTGCTTGATAATTCCCCTTGTATGTTATGTAAATATTTCTTTTATTTGCACCTTTCGTTTGTTTTCTATTTTGGTTTTGATTTGAATTGATCAGTTTTTTGTGTTTTTTGAAAAATACGCATACCTATGCACTGAGCCATTCAGACAAGACCATAGAAGAATTTCTTCGCTAAAATAACTTCTGAAATATTGTGCAAACATCAGTAGTATATTTCTGAAAATGATATTTATGTTGGAAAATTTCGTTGTTTGAAAGAAGTTTACTGATATCAATCTCTGAGCAAAGTTTGTCATGATCATCTATTATCTTTTTACGTTGTCCCTTTTCCATAAAGGAATGACTCAAAAGATGTCTCCCTGTCATAGGAAGTTGTTTTTATAAATAAAACATCTTTGGAGCTGAATAAAGGACAGTGCTAAAATTCTGATGAGGTCTGAAAAAATATGTTAAAAATCAAGATTATCAGCGTCACCCCGCTCAGCTGACTACAAAAGAAAAACAAAATAAAAATATTAATAAGAGTTGTGGGAAGTGTTTGTAAACCCGTTGGGATACTGAACAGGTCCGCTGGCAGTGGGTAAATGCATGCATGGCGCCAAGACAACTTCGTCGGGGTACTGAACAGGCCTGCTGGCAGCGAAGCAATGTCGGGTACACAAAAATCAGTGAAAAATATAAGAAACCTCTTTAATGTCCTTTATTCTGAATCTAGAACTTATTCACAGGATACAGATGTCAGAGTGGGTTAAATGACAACCCTGTCGAGGCTATGGACGCCTGCTGGCAGCAGTGGCCATGCCAACAGTATTGAAGATTTTATCATTAATATCGTGACTTGCTGATCTTAAGACTGTTATTAGTTTTCATCTTTTAAAACATCGCTGGAAAAGATGGTAAATGATGATGTTTGTGCACTTTTCTAGTTGTTGTTTTTGAGTTGAAATTTTCTCTGTTGTCCTAATCTGAATTTATTTCTTTTGACAGAGATAACTGCTTCTACCAGTGTGTCGCCATTGTTGGCAGCCTATACAATTTTTTCTATTTCCCTATAAGCTGCCTACACCTAAGTCTTCTGAACTTCAAATCATTGTCGCATCTTGCAAATAGACGATATTTTCATTCCTTCCGACGTTTGCAAATTGGTCTCCATTTGGTTTTCACGACTGTAAGCGTGAAAACTCCTCTATTGTTATTTGAACTATCATGATCTTTTATTGATATTCTGAATGGCACTTATCATTATGTGGCTGAAAGGATTTTCGAACTATGCCTATTTGGACATTTTTGGTTGCATAACTTGATTTTTATTTAATTGGTAAGGCATTGAGCATGAAAACTTATGTTTTTTGAAAATTCCCTAGTCATTGATTTACATAGGGGTCATGGTTTATTTTTGTTTTTATATATATAATATGATCCTTTTGTTAAAATTTATACAGCTCTTGGCTTGAAATAGATTGTCACTATGTTCTAAAAACTTTGATTACACACTTATACGGTGGCGCATATTTAACATTTGGGTTTGATTCTACATTGAATGACTATGGTTTGAAAATCTATGGTTAATGGTGCGTCGGCATATTACTCATCGTTTAATTCCTTGGTTATACGAATGATATGGTTTTGTGTTATGATTGATTGAACAGAGGATTAATTGGCGGTTGTACTATTGTCATTACTATTATGCATGGTGGTGAATAATCCCACCACCCTCGCATGCACGCATTAACGCTTCCCCTTTGATCGTTCATAGTGGTTAGATCGAATGAATCTACTCCTGTGTGTTGGTGAATGTGAACTAAACCCTTACCATGTGCTCGCACCATGGCTTCAGTCGTGAGGGCTGAACCGAATGGTAGCCAGGCTTTGTTGATGTTCGACAGTGCCCGCAGTGACCTTGAGGAAGTTGGATGGCTCCCGTTCATACAAAAATTTGATGGTTTTAACCTCTCCATTGCTAGGCAATTCGCATTAACCTTTGATGGTTGTCGAGCCAAGGTCGGGGATGTTCAATTACAAATTGATGAGCAATTTCTCAGTTTAGCTATGGGTTTGCCTGCCACTGGACAACGATGGTCCAAAAATTGCAAGGTGGAAGAAGTCCCTTGGACTCTGCTCTTCCAGTCGCGTAGGGTTAGCTCCTATGATAAGGGTTTGCCCATGACCATGTTGAAATAGCGTTGGCATGAATTGTTGATGATTATCAAACAGCTTATCACCTACGAAGGTCGGTATGGGTTTCTTTTCTTACACCACCTTCATTTGCTTATGGTTTGCATGGGTTATGAGCTTAATATGCCATACTATCTGCATAGAAGCATGTTTAAAATGTCTAAGAAATATTAAAGGAACCAGGCTGATAGCAACCTCTTACACTATGGGCTGGTTAAAATTATTGTCGTTTGTCATCTGGGGTTACAAGGAGACTGTTGGAACGATTTCCTTGCTCGCAATAGTTTTGTGGATTTGAATCCACCATAGGTTGAAAAACCTATGGTGAGCGAAGACAAAGCTATACCCCCAGTACCCTACAACATCCTATTACCTAAACCCTTACCCGACTCACCTATCGACCTACCCCACTCTGTGACCAAGGATGCCGAGACTGTCAAGCCTGTGGGCAAGAAACCCAAAGCCAAACCCACTGTAAACGCCACAGGCAAAAAGACAGCCCGTCTGATCTCTCGAATGGTGAGGAACAAGCCGAAGCCCCCTGTCAATATTGACCCTATTGTGTTGAGCGAGGACTCTGATTCAGAGGTCGAACGTTTTTTTGGCAAGTGAATATCCCTATTCGGAAGGTCTGTGTGCCAAGACCTCTTACGACTTCGTGTCAAACCTACCACCTTGCTTGCAAAGCGACCCTAATTACCCTGGCATTAAGCTGCCATGT
This sequence comes from Picea engelmannii, assembly GCA_009831015.1. Lineage (NCBI taxonomy): Eukaryota > Viridiplantae > Streptophyta > Pinopsida > Pinales > Pinaceae > Picea > Picea engelmannii. Next base: position 82,906 of record ML807594.1, read on the forward strand.
AAAGACCCCGGTCACTCATCAAGACCCTCTCCTGCTCTGCCTGAACCTGCTATGCCACCCTGTGATCAATGCGGCTCATGGTTGGAAAGATATTATCTTGATGTGCCTATGCTACAGTCCAGAATTCACTATTTGGAGGACCAGGTTGCACGGCTTACCAGTCAAAAGACTGAGTCGCAAGCCACTGATAAAAAACAGAGGATGACAGGCTCTATTTTGTTTAAAAATGTTGAATCAGCAACCGCAGTCGTGAATTCAAAGTTGGCATAAGCAGCCTCACAGGTATGTTCTATCATTTGTTTATATAACGAATTCAAATTTTGTGAATAGCTCTATCTATAGCGTGGATTTTCTCTGTCACATTATATGCATTATGTACATAGTTTTGTTTTGATAAATCGAATTTCGTTTTCCCAGTTTATCCTTGATTGGATTTCTTTCGATTTGACTGATCGTAGTATGGATTAGATTGGTTTGATTAGGCTTAAATTGGATGCTCTGCTATCATAAACACAATTTTTTTCTCATATTTGATTCTGGACACAATCACGTTTCGTTTGGATTTCATTATGATGCACATGCTATGTTTGGCGACAATTGTGATATGGTTAACTGTTACGGTGATTTTCGACCAAGCTCGAATACAGTTTGGGTTATGTTTAATGTGATTCTGTTTTATACACCCAAATCGTGAATAGATACGAATCATAACAGTTATACACAGTCGGTTGACTCGCGTTGGTTTACGCCACCGTGTTATCAGTTCGATTCATATTGCAATGAATATACTGTTTAAATTTGATTCGAGGAACGAAAGTGACTATATCCAGTCTCACGATTTGTTTCTATATTAGAATCAGTCGTGATTTGTTTTGACTATTTACCCAGTTTATATTATGAATTCTATTGATCCTATCACGCTCATGTCTGTTGACTGTGCAAGGAATTCGTTGGGTCAATGGTGTTGAGTATGATTTCATTTGAAAACAATCGAAACAGTCTACCTATCTTTACATTTGATTGAATGATATGAATCTGTTGTTACAGCTATAACGAGTCAATGATGGTTGTGTTGGATTAAATTGTATCACCTATGATATGATCTGCTGTCGATTTCAATTGGATATGGGATAGTCTTGTTACTATCTTGACCCGATTTTATGGCAAGATAAAACAGAGTATTCTCACCTCTGTTTCGATTAAATCATTTTTTATTATGTTTTATATTGACTGATAAAATCATTTGAATCATTAATGATTCATTTTTAATGTTTAATTGAAAGAAAATTGATTTGATTATTTTAAAAAAGGATTTGATTTGATTTATATTCTGATCCTGTATGCTATTTTAGACTAGCTACGGAATCAGATGATTCTGTAGCTAAGTCTGTAGAATAAAATTTTGATTGTTTTGTTAGTGAAATACCTTTCTAATTTGTTATTTTTGACCTATTGCATATAAATTCGAACTTGCAGTGGATATGATGAGCAGTTAGGGGATACTTCAAATATTTCACTTGCATTTTAGTTTCCTAGTTTAGTTGATTTTGGGATATCTCCCAGATTATGTAAAACAGTTTGATATTATCCACAGGGAGGTTTTACCCTGTGGAGAAACTTATATATACTTATTATTTTTGTAATAA
>ML807594.1:84601-118996 GCA_009831015.1 Picea engelmannii
TTTGGTGTTTTGTTACAGCTTTAGCTTCTCATCATATCAATATTTTGTTTCATGTTGTGTATATCAATTTGTAATTGGTTAATGACTACTTTAGCTATCTTGATCTGTTGCAAATGATATAATTTAATCATTGTTATCCATATATGTTTTATTCTAAGTGTTTAAAAAACATAGCAATTGTTTAGTTCAGTTTGTGAATGACATATTTCTCTTCTTCATAAGTTGAATTATAAAGTATAAGTTTTTGCATAACAGGTTTCCCTTATTGCAGAGATTTATAGATCATATAATTGTTATGATTTTGTATGTCTTGTTTGTCCTGTAAATAACTCAAAGAGCAGCACAGCCTATCGTTTATGAGAAGCTTTTGGATTAACCGGTGCAAGTTCACTTCCTCCGACCAGCTTCGAAGCCATCATACACAGGACAAATTAGGAGCGTTTCCAGGTCAATTAGTCACTTCTTTGTTTACTGTTCTTATTTGTAGTTTAGTTTAGATATAAGTTTAGTTAAATTTATATTAGGTTGTTTAATTTCAGTAAATATATTAGATCGTTTAATTTCAGTAAGTTTTACTTCTTTTTCATAAAATATAAAAATAAAAAAAAATATCTTGCTGTCTTAGGGCAGAGAGCACATGAGTTTTGCAGGTTTTAACTAAATCTGTAGATTGTAGATATTGTATATTTGTAAATAAGTTGTAATCCAATTAGTAATTAGATATTTAATCGTTAGAAGTTAGTGTAATAGTAATTAGTAGATTGTATATAATAGTTAGAGTAGTTAGTATTTAGTTTTAGTTTAATTTAGTAGTTTGTTTTAATTAGATTAGTGTATTAGTTAGTTTTAGTTAGTTTGTTTTATTAGTTTTAGTTAGTTTAGTTTCTTTTAGTTAGTTTAGTTTCTTTTATTTAGGTAGTTTTAGTTTGTTTTATTAGTTTTAGATAGATTAGTTTTCTCTTTGGTTTTCTTAGGACCTTAGAGCGGCCAACGGAGCCGTTAAACTCGTCAGGGTGGTTCATTCCAAATGGCTTGGGTTATTGGACAACCCCAGACTAGTTACACTCTCTCAGTTGATGGACGGTCAATTTCGCCCGTCAATACACATGTCAGCTTGTAATTAGTAGAAAGGACTAGGTGTGTGTCCCTGTTAATTTTAATTCTAGTTACATGCATCTTAATCCTAGCCCTTTGATATATAGGTAAAGAGATCTAGACCATTGGTTCTAGAAGCATCTTCATTGGGGTATAGAATATGGTTGAAGTGATTGTTGTTCCCAGGGAATGTCGACGACAATGAAGACCCTAAAAAGAAAAAAAGGACCATTGATTAGCCTTTGGGAAAGCGTTAGTCTATTTCATTGATCACCATAGTCATTTCCTGGAAGAGGAGAGAGGAGGATGATGTCTTGATGATATGGAAGTACCATGTGTCAACCCTATGATGAGGTGTATAACCATGTCATTCCATGCATCAAGTTGTGGGTGGATCCATGTTTCATGTGGGTGTCATGCCACAAGGTTAGGGTAAATTGGATATTTGTGACATTATTCAATGTGAGTCTCGTTTCCACGTGTTATGGTAGGTGGCTGGCGGTGATAGGGACACATGTCAGCTCATGATTTGTAGAAGGGGGAAAGTGTGAACCCTATCAGGTTTCAACCTTTGGACGATACAATAATCTTGATCGTCAAATATGGAGGATGTCAGATCTCAACCCTTTATCAGAGAATGTCGGACATGATCCCATGGCATGGATAAATATGAGTGTTATTAACGACAAGGTTTTGGGGTTAAATGATTAGCCATTGATCTATAGATATGGGAGGTGAAATATTATTCGTGGATCCTCGTCGGACCCAATAGTTTCTTAAGGGGGAAGTAAAAGGCATGGGATTATCTATCATTCAAGTTCAAGGTGTCGACATGATTAGAGTCATTGAAGTTAGGTCCTAAAATTTGTCAGATATGGGGAAGTTCCAAAATAAGGGATCGTCCTCAGAACTTTGATTGGGGTGTTGATACTCCATGGGGGTAGAATCCCCAATGATGATGATGAGAAATGGCTTGGGATGATCATATAAATTAATACAGAGGGACTAATGGGATAGGTGGTAGACACCAATTTGGTGCCACATTAGTTCCACATCAGATGACACAAGATATAGTAGGCCATGTGGATGCCACATGGAAGTGAGCTGGTTGATCGCCAAAGAAGGCCTGTAAAATTTGAGAGGCTATAACGTTTGATTTTGAGACTGAAACTAGGCATACTTATAGTCGTTGGAAATATCTCAATGAGAAGAATCCATCTATGGGGTTCATTGAGATAAATAATTTAAGTGGGAAAAAAAGAGGAAATTTTGATACCCCATCATCCTAAGTAAGAATTAGGGGGTCATGTTCCTTAAATCATTTTTTTCATCCAACTGTGTCGTATATCCTATGCAATCAATCCCTTCAAGGATGAGGTAGTGTGTGACATTGCCTCTCTTGAAGTCTATGACGTTCTTATAGGACAACCATATATGTGGAAATGTCACACAATCTATGAGTCTCAGCCTCTTAGTGTCATTGTTACTCTAGGAGGTCATCTCTATAGGGAACCAAAGGTATCTCCAACTATTACCACTTCATTGATCTTAGAAAAACAATGTCGCAAAGTAATCTCTCAGACCACAAATTTTTCCCTCTCCACGATCTAGTTAAACAGTGAAGAGAAGGTCACCGTGACCACTAAAACCTCGACCCAATATGTGTCTATCTAACAAATGAAGGTCGACAAGATTGTAGAGGAGCATGAATAGACTAAGAGTATTGCATATGTTCAACATATCTCTATTAGCCAAAACCCTTTTCAGGTATGCTTGGGGTTCCAACCATTATTCCCCATTGATATATCTCTTCTTGTTTCATCTTCACTGAGAGATTCCTCCCACACTCATACAAAGGAATATATTGCATATAGATCTATTGAATGGATCCAACACCTTCAACAAGTTTATGCAATCCTTCCACAGGAAAAGAACAAGAAAGACATCTACTTCAACAAGGTAAGCGACTCACCACGGTTCATATTCAACATAATTTTCCCTGTATCCCAAGGGGAATTGACACAATGGGAATCATTGCTTCTTATTGGAGGAGGAATGATCCATATGTATCTCGGCGGCCATCCACCTTTTCCACTGAATCAATATTTTGATCCTATGGATTTGATAAACCGTGATGTTCACCCTTTTGAAGGGGAATGAAATTTAATTCCATATTCATTTGTTAATTACAGAAATGATGTAATGATTTCCTAGTGGTATTATGTACATGCATAAAACATAGTGTTCATGCACTGCATCCCATTAGAACTCCATAATTAAGTGCGCTCGATATAGAGTAGTACTAGGATGGATGATTGCCTAGGAAGTCCTAGTAATTTACATTCCTATAACATTTTATAAACTTAGACCAATTTATCCCACATACATCATGGGAATTATTCTCCTCCCACTCTCTCATATATAATTGAGGTGAAGGAGGCCCTTTAAGTAGGCAATGGTGTGTGATGTAAAGCTTGTTATGAATGAAGAGTAGCCAACATCTCTTTCTTTTCAAAGATAATGTAATACTGATAGACCAAACCCCAATTGTAATGTACATATAGGTTGGTGAGCCGAGATATTTTGGGCCAGAGTGCCTTTGTATATATGTTTTGAGGCCAAAGTGCCTGTTATTTGGCTAGAGATATTGAATGCTAAAAGGCCAATGATCCTATATTTGTAAAATGTAACCAAGCTTGTAAAATGTAATCACGCTCGGATATTAATAAAATTCATCACTATTGCAGACCAACCAAACAAAAGATTATGGGGGGATAAAGTCCTCTAGAAAGGGAAAGGGGGGATAAGAGTCTAGGAAGAGGGGATAATCCTAGGGGGGATTAAGCCAAGGAAATATTATTATAATATTTCCTAAAGTCTAAGTTGTGGGATACGATTTTATCCTAAGCTCCTAAGAGTGAGGAATGTATCATTGAGTGGAGCCCATGTAATTCCTAGATTAGCAAGTGTTAAGTTGGGAACATACACATATAAAGTTTGGAAATATTGTGTTTTCCTATCATTATTTAATTATTCACTCACCTTGTTCATCTGTACCTTGCTTCCATCACCATACTTGTACCTAGAAATATTTGGAGTTGTTGTTAACCAATAACCATGGTATATTGAGCTGAAGAGGTCAGTTTTTAGGGCCGTGTGTTGTTGAAGAAGTGGGTTGTTAGGCCCGTGAGCATTCTCTTCGGGTCAGAGGATTGCTGGGATTTTTTTTCCCAATATGAAAAGTTGTAGCTACAGGGATCTGACACTTCCTATTTGGCCTTTCGTTGAAGTCTCGGAAGGGAAGTAGGGTAGCCAAAGGACCATTCAACAGAGCAGGGGAACACTTCTTGGGTTGGAAAATGCATGTGGGGAATGAGAGGTTGTTGGTTGTTTGATAGAGTTTTCACCTAAGTCTTTGTACTTTTGTTAATGAAAGACCTTAGCCTGGATTAGGATTCCTTTTCATTAGTGGAGTTTTATCCCCATCTTGGAGGTGACCTGTTGATGAAATTTTATGAGAAACAAATCCTATGGATGGGAGGAACATCTGAGGTTTGCAAGCAATTGGTGACTTTTACAAAAATATAAGTGTCTTTTTTGTATTTTATTTTATTGTTGTGTGTTTAATTGATTTAAATCTGTTATGTTTTTTTTTATGTTATATTCATGCATGTAAATTTATGCTTTTAGGAATTCATTTTTGTTCATATGTAGAAAATTTTATGTAATTAAATGGTATCAGAGTTAGAAATTTCATGTGGGATTTCCCAGATCAAGGCTAGGGATGCTACAATTTGGTATTAGAGAAAATTTTGTTGAGTGTTTGGTAATGGGGACACTGCATTGTGGTATCAGAGCCACGAGTTCAATACTGATCTTGTATGGGCCACAAACAAAATGCAAAAGTTGGGTTTGCAGAGTCTGCATGAAAACTATTTGACAAAATGTCATAAATGGATGTGTACAACATGTTTGTCAAAATAACTATACTAAAATTGGGGAAATTTCATGAGTAATTGAGGAAAGTTAGCCCAGGGATTAAAAATTCCCAATTTTGATCAAAGTTTAAGAATTTTCGGGACTATAATTGGTCAAATTGTGGAATCACAAAGTGGACATGGAGAAATTGGGAAAAAATACCAAATGTTTTAGCGAATTCAAGTGAAATTCATTCCATAAATTCCCATTAGTCGTATGTAGAATTAATTGGTCAGTTGCAGAATCAAATTTGGCTAAATAAGATTAATTTTTGATATCAATGATAGCTACGACAAAAAATCAAAATTTGTGAGTTTCTAGGAAAAATTGAAAATTGGGAAAAACTGGGTATTTTTTTGAATGTGACGTCATCATGAAGTGGTGGTGACATGGGATGAAGTGACTGAGATGTGGTCGTGAAATCAACTTCCATGCTGGTACATGGCGACACATAATTGGTTGAAGGGAAGAGAGTGGGTCATGTTGGGTGAGGATGCCCTTTGGACCATTTCTTTAAATCCTGGCCATCATATCATATGCTAAGAGATATCAGTCCTTCATTGGAGGAGGGTTGTCAAAGGTCTGGAGTGAAGGTAAGAGAGGGTTCGATGACAATATGGTTTTTTGGGAGATCGAGAATAGGGTTACAGAATGTTGGCGATGAGAAAGGATAGGGGAAGATATTAACCATCAATCGACAGATGGTGAGATCAAATATCAGCCATAGATTTCCGTGGGTTCTATCTTAGTGAGGAAAAAGGGAGAGTGGCATCATGTTGATGAGGCATGCTAGCGTGTCCCAGATGTTGACACATGTCAGCTTGTAATTAGTAGAAAGGACCAGGTGTGTGTCCCTGTTAATTTTAATTCTAGTTACATGCATCTTAATCCTAGCCCTTTGATATATAGGTAAAGAGATCTAGACCATTGGTTCTAGAAGCATCTTCATTGGGGTATAGAATATGGTTGAAGTGAGTGTTGTTCCCAGGGAATGTCGACGATGATAAAGACCCTAAAAAGAAAACAAGGACCATTGATTAGCCTTTGGGAAAGTGTTAGTCTATTTCATTGATCGCCATAGTCCTTTCCTGGAAGAGGAGAGAGGAGGATGGTGTCTTGATGATATGGAAGTACCATGTGTCAACCCTATGATGACATGTATAACCATGTCATTCCATGCATCAAGTTGTTGGTGGATCCATGTTTCATGTGGGTGTCATGCCACAAGGTTAGGGTAAATTGGATATTTGTGACATTATTCAATGTGAGTCTCGTTTCCATGTGTTATGGTAGGTGGTTGGCAGTGATAGGGACACATGTCAGCTCATGATTTGTAGAAGGGGCCAAGTGTGAACCCTATCAGGTTTCAACCTTTGGACAATACAATAATCTCGATCATCAAATATGGAGGATGTCAGATCTCAACCCTTTATCAGAGAATGTCGGACATGGTCCCATGGCATGGATAAATATGAGTGTTATTAATGACAAGGTTTTGGGGTTAAATGATTAGCCATTGATCGATAGATATGGGAGGTGAAATATTATTCGTGGATCCTCGTCGGAACCAATAGTTTCTTAAGGGGGGGAGTAAAATGCATGGGATTATCTATCATTCAAGTTCAATGTGTCGACATGATTAGAGTCATTGAAGTTAGGTCCTAAAATTTGTCAGATATGGGGAAGTTCCAAAATAAGGGATCGTCCTCAGAACTTTGATTGGGGTGTTGATACTCCATGGGGGTAGAATCCCCAATGATGATGATGAGAAATGGCTTGGGATGATCATAGAAATTAATACAGAGGGAATAATGGTATAGGTGGTAGATGCCACTTTGGTGCCACATTAGTGCCACATCGGATGACACAAGATATAGTAGGCCACGTGGATTCCACATGGAAGTGAGGTGGTTGATGGCCAAAGAAGGCCTGTAAAATTTGAGAGGCTATAACGTTTGATTTTGAGACTGAAACTAAGCATACTTATAGTCATTGGAAATATCTCAATGAGAAGAATCCATCTATGGGGTTCATTGAGATAAATAATTTAAGTGGGAAAAAAAGAGGAAATTTTGATACCCCATCATCCTAAGTAAGGATTAGGGGGTCATGTTCCTTAAATCATTTTTTTCATCCAACTGTGTCGTATATCCTATGCAATCAATCCCTTCAAGGATGAGGTAGTGTGTGACGTTGCCTCTCTTGAAGTCTATGATGTTCTTGTAGGACAACCATATATGTGGAAATGTCACACAATATATGAGTCTCAGCCTCTTAGTGTCATTGTTACTCTAGGAGGTCATCTCTATAGGGAACCAAAGGTATCTCCAACTATTACCACTTCATTGATCTTAGAAAAACAATGTCGCAAAGTAATCTCTCAGACCACAAAGTTTTCCCTCTCCGCGATCTAGTCAGACAGTGAAGAGAAGGTCACTGCGACCACTACAACCTCGACCCAATATGTGTCTATCTAGCAAAAGAAGGTTGACAAGATAGTAGAGGAGCATGAATAGACTAAGAGTATTGCATATGTTCAACATAGCTCTATTAGCCAAAACCCTTTTCAGGTGTGCTTAGGGTTCCAACCATTATCCCCCATTGATATATCTCTTATTGTTTCATCTTCACTGAGAGATTCCTCCCACACTCATACTAAGGAATATCATGCATATAGATCTTTTGAATGGATCCAACACCTTCACGAAGTTTATGCAATCCTTCCACAAGAAAAGAACAAGAAAGACATCTACTTCAACAAGGTAAGTGACTCACCACGGTTCATATTCAGCATAATTTTCCCTGTATCCCAAGGGGAATTGACACAATGGGAACCATTGCTTCTTATTGGAGGAGGAATGATCCATATGGATCTCGACGGCCATCCACCTTTTCCACTGAATCAATATTTTGATCCTATGGATTTGATAAACCATGATGTTCACCCTTTTGAAGGGGAATGAAATTTAATTCCATATTTATTTGTTAATTACAGAAATGATGTAATGATTTCCTAGTGGTATTATGTACATGCATACAACATAGTGTTCATGCACTATATCCCATTAGAACTCCATAATTAAGTGCACTCGATATAGAGTAGTACTAGGATGGATGATCGTCTAGGAAGTCCTAGTAATTTACATTCCTATAAAATTTTATAAACTTAGACCAATTTATCCCACATGCATCATGGGAATTATTCTCCTCCCACTCTCTCATATATAATTGAGGTGAAGGAGGCCCTTTAAGTAGGCAATGGTGTGTGATGTAAAGCTTGTTATGAATGAAGAGTAGCCAACATCTCTTTCTTTTCAAAGATAATGTAATATTGATAGACCAAACCCCAATTGTAATGTACATATAGGTTGGTGAGCCAAGATATTTTGGGCCAGAGTGCCTTTGTATATATGTTTTGAGGCCAAAGTGCCTGTTATTTGGCTAGAGATATTGAACGCTAAAAGGCCAATGATCCTATATTTGTAAAATGTAACCAAGCTTGTAAAATGTAATCACGCTCGGATATTAATAAAATTCATCACTATTGCAGACCAACCAAACAAAAGATTATGGGGGGATAAATTCCACTAGAAAGGGAAAGGGGGGATAAGAGTCTAGGAAGAGGGGATAATCCTAGGGGGGATTAAGCCAAGGAAATATTATTATAATATTTCCTAAAGTCTAAGTTGTGGGATATGATTTTATCCTAAGTTCCTAAGAGCGAGAAATGTATCACTGAGTGGAGCCCATGTAGTTCCTAGATTAGCAAGTGTTAAGTTGGGAACATACACATATAAAGTTTGGAAATATTGTGTTTTCCTATCATTATTTAATTATTCACTCACTCTGTTCATCTGTACCTTGCTTCCATCACCATACTTGTACCTGGAAATATTTGGAGTTTTTGTTAACCAATAACCATGGTATATTGAGCCGAAGAGGTCGTTTTTTAGGGCCATGTGTTGTTGAAGAAGTGGGTTGTTAGGCCCGTGAGGATTCTCTTCGGGTCAGAGGATTGCTGGGATTTTTTTTCCCAATATGAAAATTTATTGCTACAGGGATCTGACACTTCCTATTTGGCCTTTCATTGAAGTCTCAGAAGGGATGTAGGGTAGCCAAAGGATCCTTCAAAAGAGCAGGGGAACACTTCTTGGGTTGGAAAATGCATGTGGGGAATGAGAGGTTGTTGGTTGTTTGATAGAGTTTTCACCTAAGTCTTTGTACTTTTGTTAATGAAAGACCTTAGCCTAGATTAGGATTCCTTTTCATTGGTGGAGTTTTATCCCTATCTTGGAGGTGACCTGTTGATGAAATTTTATGAGAAACAAATCCTATGGATGGGAGGAACATCTAAGGTTTGCAAGCAGTTGGTGACTTTTACAAAAGTGTCTTTTGTGTATTTTATTTTATTGTTGTGTGTTTAATTGAGTTGAATCTGTTATGTGTTTTTTTATGTTATATTCATGCATGTAAATTTATGCTTTTAGGAATGCATTTTTTTTCATATGTAGAAACTTTTATGTAATTAAATGGTATCAGAGTTAGAAATTTCGTGTGGGATATCCCAGATCAAGGCTAGGGATGCTACAATTTGGTATTAGAGAAACTTTTGTTGAGTGTTTGGTAATGGGGACACCGCATTGTGGTATAAGAGCCACGAGTTCAATACTGATCTTGTATGGGACATAAACAAAATGCAAAAGTTGGGTTTGCAGAGTCTGCATGAAAACTATTTGACAAAATGTCATAAATGGATGTGTACAACATGTTTGTCAAAATAACTATACTGAAATTGGGGAAATTTCATGAGTAATTGAGGAAAGTTAGCCCAGGGATTAAAAATTCCCAATTTTGATCAAAGTTTAAGAATTTTTGGGACTATAATTGGTCGAATTGTGGAATCACAAAGTGGACATGGATAAATTGGGCAAAAATACCAAATTTTTGAGCGAATTCAAGTGAAATTCATTCCATAAATTCCCATTAATCGTATGTGGAATTAATCGGTCAGTTGCATAATCAAATTTGGCTAAATAAGATTAATTTTTTATATCAATGATAGCTACGACAGAAAATCAAAATTTATGAGTTTCTAGGAAAAATTGAAAATTGGGAAAAACTGGGTATTTTCTGAATGTGACATCATCATGAAGTGGTGGTGACATGGGGATGAAGTGACTGAGATGTGGTCATGAAATCAACTTCCATGGTGGTAGGTGGCATGGTGACAAGTGATGTGGGAGCTATGTGTGTAGAGTGGTTTAGTCGATACCATAAGCCATTGTCGCATGATAGCAAGTGGTTTTGGCTTACCACCCTTATATCGTGTAATGTCACTCATATTTTTCCATGTAGCATGATAAAACCATCATCATGAACCAAGGGTTTGTTAAAACATTGGGCATGTTTGGGGTGCGACATGGCCTTTCGGTCATTGATCTCGCCCAATATCAGTCATCGGATCTGGGGTAATGTGCAAGTTCACATGCAACAAGGAAAAAGGTGTGGGAGTGGACTTGCTCATCCTCATTATCGATAAAAAGTTTCCAAATGTGAATTTAAAAGTAAATTAAGGACCCTTGTCCCATCCATGGTCAGAAATGTGCCAACTAGGTATGTGGGTCTGTAAAAGTATTATTATTTTATTGAATTTTGAGGCCTGCATAAGGAATAAAGCATAGAAGAAAGAGGAAAGAGATAGTGTTTTAGGCTAACATGTCCAGAACAAGTGGGAAAAGAGGTTGAAAGGGCATCATTTCGGGGTGACAATTGGACCCAAAATGTCATATCATTCTCCAAGTCAATAGAAAACAATTATTTTTCTCATAAATTTACAGAGTTTTACAAGTCATGAACTTGCAGGCCATTTTTGAAGGCCTAAACAATGTTTCCAGCTACTCAAAAAACACGATAACAAAGTATACCAAGGTACGTTTTTTTCTTTGTATCTCAAATAAAATAGCTTGGAGAGATGTTTCTAATAGTGTAAATGACTCTTGAAATAGAGCTAGTATGAGAGAGTTACAGGCCAAATAGTGGAAGGTAAATTTTGAGACCTAGTTTACTTCTGAGGGCCATAACTTCCAGCTTTGGAATTGGATTGAGGAAAAAAAGTATTCCATGGAAATATTCTTTCTCATAGAATACATCCGAGATTCAAAATGGAAATTTGGAACCTAAAAATTCATAGGAGGACATAGAAGGCACCTGTATCATTCAAGGCTAAAAAGATAAAATGGCTTGAAACTTCAGTAGGTTGTATCTAGCAACTTGAAGCTCACATGAAGGTAAAACTTAGCTAGAATGTATAAAATATTTCCATGAAGGAACCCAGTTGATATCCTATCAAATTTTCAAAGGATCAGGTGCAGGGATGCATAAGTACAACTAAAATTTTAACATGGTTGAAGGATGTGTTGAAGGAGTAAATGGGTGATATTCAAAAGACCATAACTTTCTACTGAAGAATCAAAATTGAGCATGGAAGAAATCATTAGAAAGTTATTGGATAGAAGATTCTAGTAATTCACCCATAAATGTGAATTGAGATATATAATTCACAGGATATAAAAAACATACTATTTCTTGGTATTTAAAGGGAAAAATGATGTATACACTAATAGCTTTGATAAATTTCTTTAGTCTAACAAATCCTATTTCCTGCACATTTTATGGTGTTAACAAAAAATAGATCAGAACAATATTATCAAAGAGATTAGAGACATGGAATATGCACAAAGAACTTACAACCATGAATATTAAGTAAAATGGTTGTATATGAGCATGGGTAATGAAGGTACATAATCAAATGGTCATGGAGAAGGAAATGAATAAAGCATGAACTTGGTGGAGACCATAAAGAATCTACAAAAATATTTCCAAAGTTATAAAGATGATAATGAGATTCTTATGAAATCCGAGCAACAAGATGGCTTCAACATCAAGTTTCCATAAATCTTAGACAAAATTGAGAAGAAATGGATAAGGAGACAAAATCAAGCAAATCAAGGAGTCACAAGTCTCATGAAAAAAGAAGAGAAACAAGGAGTGTTGATAGTCATCATCACCACTCACCAAATGAATTCAATTAGGAGAGAACACAATATTTCAAGTCCATCTCATGTCAGATAGCATAAGAGAAGGTCTGGAGTGGATGAACTACAAGGATACATGAATAATATTAAGCCTCCTACTTTTGATGGAGAGCGGATGCAAAGACCTAGTTTTTGGGAATGAGGAAGGACTTTCAGTTACATAATTACTCCTCAAAGGAAGAAGGGAGAATCATAATTTACCAGCTCAAAGGAAAATCATAAATGTGGTGGGACTAGTTTGTACAAGTGAAACACATTGATGAGAATACTATTACTTTGAGGGAGTTCAAGAGGCATATTCAAAAGAATTACTTAATGAAGTGTTCTTATGATAGAAATATGAAAGCATTCTTTGAACTAAATATTAGAAGTATGACTATGGATGAGTATGAGAGAATATTATTAGAGTGGTTTAAGTATGTTGATTTCATCAAGGATGAACGGGTCAAAATTCAAAGCTTCCTTAGTGGGATTCCATCAATATTCAGTGATAATATACAATATGATGATCATAAAACACTGGAGGAAACCATAAGGAGAGAGAAATGGCTCTATGATCACCATAGAGGAATATCAACTTTACAAAAGGCTTGGGAACATAAGAAAAAAAGGAATATGGAGCAGAGGAAGAAGGGGATCAAGCCACCATTATTTAGAAATAATTCTCAGGGACAATCAGCTTTTAAAGACCCCAAAATGACATAAAAAATGGGGAAAATACCAAGGAGGAAACCTATTAAATGTTTGGGTTGTGAAGGAGAGAATATGTACAGAGGTTTTCCTCACAGAGTTGAAAAAGTGAGGATTGTTCACAATGTACAACAAAATGATACACTTGAGGACATGGGAAAAAATGTGATCCATCATATCTAAACAATTCAGTACTAGGATAGAGGAATCCCAAAACCCAAATTCAAGAGATGTATCGTCCTTCTATATGGAATATTATTTTCTAGATGTAATCTATGCCAAAAATATATTTTCAAGGATGGTTTTGAGTTGGCATGTATCGGAGTTACTTGTTCACATATATTTTTAGTACTTTGTGGGAGAATAAGTACAAGAAAGCCTATATCATGATATGTGATTAAGTTTTGTATAGACTATACTTTATTATCTTCAAACAGGAGTTCCTAAGGATTTATAATTTATCCAAAAATATAATATCTTGATTGGACACTATTAGGTACTCGATCTATTATAATAAGCATAAAATAGAAATTAACAAATATGTAGAGAACCATAGTACACAAAATGATACCTTTATTGATAGAAATAAATGTTCACTTGCCTCTTCGAGGGGGTAACCTCCAAAAAAGAAATTCTCTATTACAATAATTCTTGAGAAAAAGTGTTCTCATGCCTTATGTTCCTATTTGTACTAAATCTATCTCCAAAAGAACAATCTATAGGAAGATATTTCTAGAAGAGGAAGATTCTATTAAGTCTTATTACAATAGACCTATTCACATTATTAAATAGGCCTTATTTATTAATATCGGCCTTTATTACATGGAAAATATATTATTCTACCTATGTGAGGGGTTAGGGAGGCTAGGCACCTAACATGCCCTCCCCCTTGAAAAATATCCTTATCCTCAATGCTTGAGATGAGGAAATTACTGCAAAATAGTAGCCAACTCCCAAGTGGCATCTTCTAGTGGAGTATCATTCCATTGAATTAAAATTTCATTTATGATGTGCTGATAGAGATGATGCTTGTATTGGTCCAATACTTCTTGTGGTTGTAACCAAATGGAACCTTCTTCATCCAACTCTGGTAGACTGGTATGGGTTTGGAATTTAATTCCACTCACTTTATTTAGGAAGGAGACATGAAAAGTAGGATGTATCTTAGAGTTATTGGGAAAGGATAACTCGTAGGCCACTATCCCCACTCGTTTGAGAATAGTACAAGGACCATAAAATTTGGGAGCGAGTTTCTGATAGTTTTTGGATTTAAGTGAATTTTACTTATACAATTGAAAACAAAGAAACACTATGTCCCCTTCAACAAATTGATGTTCAAAAAGACTTAGATCTACCTATTTCTTCATGCAGTTATGAGCCATGACCAAATTTTATTTGAGAGTGCAAAGAATGGTTGTGTGGACTATCATATTTTGGTCAACCTCCTGAGCCTTGGATACACCTAACATGTATGGGATAATTTATGGTGGCATTTGTCTGTAGATTTCTTCAAAGGGAGTCATGCACGTGATAGTATGGTAAGAGGCCTTTTACCACCATTCAATATTGGGTAACTACATAACCCACTATATTTTTTTTATTAAATGTGAAACACCTCAAATATGTTTCTAAACACTTGTTGACTACTTATGTTTGGCCATCGTTATGGGGATGATAGGTGGTGCTGAGATGTAATTGGGTTCTCTGGAGATTGAATAATTCTTTCCAAATATTGATGGTAAAAGTTGGATCATAGTCATAAACAATAGAGTGAGGCATGCCATGTGACGCAGATGCACCCTCTGCCTCAACAAAGGCCTCTGCGCCGACCTCCCGGTCTTAAGGATCGTTCTAATTCCACCTTCGAGCCGAAGCGGCTCTTTAATCTCTCCTCGGAATCTCTAATAAAATCAACCCACAGGGATTTTCTGCTCCTTGCAGCCTTTAGGCCTGATTGCTTTTCCGTTCATAATAGAAAAATAAGATTTTGGGCTTCGGAGTTTCACAATCCCCGATGTCGCAAACCTTTGCCTTCTCGATTTCCTGATCTCTGATATCCCGAGATGCTTCAACTTCTGCTAGTCCCCTGGGCTAGACTTTTGGGTCCATACGACCTCCCTTTTATATGATCGCAGTCCTATCTCCTTTCGGGATTTCGGGGTTTCAAATGTCGAAATGCATTTGCCCTCGATTCTTCTGATCTCTCGAATTTCGATCTCCCGATATGACGAGATGACGTCAGCTGGGCCCCATAATGGAGCTTTCCTCCTTATCGAGATTTCAGACTTTGCAGCTCTGAAATGTAAGTGTTTCCTATCTTCAGGATTCGCGAAATGCCGAACCCCGAGTTCTCGAATTTCCAACATGCATCCCAAATGAATGGACGATTCAGATCAAACCTTAAGCTTCACCAAATGAAAAGTAAAAAATGCTCACTTATGTGACTTCTAGTGCCCGGATCTCCGAATTGGATGATCGCACAACACGCGTCCTTCCTTAGATCCACGGCTGTAATCCTTTCGCTGTTTCGGGACTCAAAAGGTCTCAGACTCTTGGTCTCTAGAATTTCGAGATGTCGATGGCTCTCGATTCCTGCCACATGTCCCAATAGATGGATGGTTCTGAATTGTTTCGGGGTTTTCACTGTGGATTTACCGATCTCTTGTCCACAGAACTTTCGATATTCTAAACTCTGACACCTCGATACCCTGATACCTTTCGGGACCTTCGCTCGGCTTGAGAGGTTTTAAATCCCATGCAACTCCTGTCAGATCGGATGGCTAACGGGTATCTAAGTGAAGATCTGACGGTTCATAATCTTCTAAGATTAAAACTCTGGTAGCAACCGTAACCTCCTTGCATCTCTATTAGATCGGACGACTGACGGGATTTCGCTAATTCTCTACAGAGAATTTCAACCGTGTGTTCCTTCCCTCTGACGATTCCTGCGAAGTGAACCAAGGATTCTTTCCTAGAATTATCCACTTGTGACACAAAACTTCGATGCCTTCTAATCACTCAATATGCACCAACTCCTTGTACTTCCTTCAATAGTTTCAAAGGATTTATCCTTCCTGAGCTTGCTCACAAATTCAAGTCTTAAAGAAGACCCTTGCACACACTCCTTGCAGCAACCTTCAAACACTTGAAGTGTTGAACGCTCTTCGACCTTGCACACACTCTGCAGTAGCGGTCTATCAATACTTTACTTAGGTTCGAAACTCTGAGATTTTCCTCAGCCTACACACTCCTTGCACAGCTCCTATGCCTGATTGCACCTTTGTGTGAATGAGAACAAAAGTTATCTAGTCTGAGCTTTCAGAGACAACCCTCTGAACACCTTGTCAACGCACTCCTTGCGGACAATTCAACTGCACTCCTTGCAGGAACTCTTGCTCAGATAGAGAAACAATTGAAACTCATTCCTCTTACTCTCCCCCTCTCTCTTAGATTTCAAACATTCAACACGAAATAATTCATACATAGCATAAAAGAAATTACATGACAGAAAGAGTAAAACCATAAGCATAACATTCAATATACATACACAGAGAACAAACCTGACGCCATGAATTTGAATCAAATATTTCTCTATTAATTCAAATCTCTATACATGGGTGTCTTCACACAGCTCTCTGCTCTCTTGCTTCTATGTTCTCCTACTCTTCATCCCTCTGTTACAATACACAATGAGGGTGTCTATATTCTGTTTTCCCTCTCTCATTCTAAACTGTCTAATCTATGCATTAAAGCTACCTACTAACATAAATGCCTTCTTAGTCCTTCAGATGAGAGTGGGTCGCTCAAGGTCTGATTACAATCTATTAGTACGCCTCTCCTTAACTATCACATTTAAGTTTGGCACATCTAATCTTCAAAAAATTTTAAACAATGTATCATGTGCTCAAAATGTGTTGTGGTTGCCCCACGCTCACTTGACGTTGGCGATGCTCCTGCAACATACTCCCTCACTTGAAAATTTTCATGGGCTCCTGTCCATGATCTCTCACATGGTCTGCCCATGTTTCAGAATCTCTGCTTCATTTGCCCAGCTGGAATCTTCAACTGGATGTCCTTTCCACTTGACCAAGTATTCAAAGTATTCCCTTCGTCTGGTCTTCTTGCCAACCCTTTTGTCTAGTATGCGCTCCATCTGCGGCTTTTCTGCAACTAGCATCTATTTTTGCCACTGAACCTCTGACTGTTCATCATTTGTTCCTGCTTCTTCATCCCTGTATGGGTACAAATCTGAGACATTGAATATCGGAGAAATTCCAATCCCATCGGGTAATTCAATCTCATAAGCATTTGCCCCAAATTTCTTCGAGATATTACATGGTCCGATCTTCTTCATCTTCATTTTATTATATGTTCCCTTCAGGAACCTTTCCTTTCTCAAATGTGCCAGAATCAGATCACCAACCTCAAATTGAAGTTGTCTTCTATGTTGATCTGCTCTACGCTTATATTCTTGGCTTGAATTTTGCAATCGCTCCTTCACCTGGCTGTGAAGTTCTTTCATCATCTCTGTGAATTCTTCTGCACTAGCGCTCCTAGTAACAGTCTGTTCTGTATCCCTCAGTTTAGAAATTCCCCTCGGCTGCATGCCATAGACAATATGAAATGGACTCTGCCCTGTACTTCTATTGATTGAATCATTATAAGCAAACTCCACCTGTGGTAATATGTTGTCCCACTGGCTGTGGTGTTCTGTCACCAGGCTTCTCAGCAAGTCTCCTAGACTTTTGTTTACCACTTATGTTTGTCCATCTGTCTGAGGATGATAAGCCAAACTAAACGACAAGTTAGCTCCTAGCTTCTTCCATAAGGTCCTCCAGAAGTGTCCCATGAACTTAGTGTCTTGATCCAAAACTATGCTCCTTGGTAAACCATGAAGTCGAATGACTTCTTTAAAAAACAAATTCGTAATGTGGGTTGTGTCACTGGTTTTATGACATGGAATGAAGTGTGCCATCTTGGAAAATCTATCCACCACCACAAAGATTGAGTCAAATCCTCTTTGTATTCTTGGCAAAACCAATATGAAATCCATACTGATTGCATCCCACGACCTCTCAGGTATTGGCAATGGTTGATAAAAACCTGCATTTTGCCTCTTTCCCTTCGAATGCTGACAAATTCTACATATGTCCACAAATATTTTGACGTCTGCTCGCATTCCCGGCCAAAAATATGACTCATTTATCTTTGTGAACGTTTTTTCGTGACCAAAGTGTCCTGATAATCCTCCACTATGTTTCTGTTTCAAAAAATTCTCCCTCATGGAGCATTTTGGAATACAAAGTTGATTGTCTTTAAACAGTAATCCCTCCTGGATCATGTATTCTATCCATTGGCTTCTATCTCTGAGAATTGAATTCTCAGCTGCTTCATATGCCTCCTTAAAATCTGGATCATTTATGTACATGTCCCTGAGGTCATCAAAACCCAGTGTTTTAACTTTGAACTCCTGCAACAGCAAACATTTCCTGCTCAAAGCATCAACAACTTTATTAGCAGTTCCAGAAATATGTTTAATCACAAAAGTGAAATTTTGTATATATTCAACCTATTTAACATGTCTCTGATTCAACTTTTCTTGTTGATTCACAAACTGCAGTGCATGATTGTCACTGTATAAGACAAACTCTTTGGGAATCAAGTAATGCCTCCATTTCTTCAATGCCTGGATGATAGCATAGAACTCCTTGTCATATGTGGAGTAATTCACCTTTGCTTCATTCATCTTCTCATTGAAGTATTCTATCTGCATGTCCTCTTGACTCAGGACTGCCCCTATTGCAAATCCACTTGCATCGCATTTCACCTGAAATGTCTTTTTGAAATCTGGTAACACCAGAATTGGTTGCTCTGTAATCTTCCTCTTCAACAGGTTAAAACTCTTCTCAGCCTCTTCTGTCCAGTGAAAATACTTGTGTCTTTTCTTCACTGAATCCATCATCGGTGCACTAATTCCACTAAAATTCCTGATGAATTTTTCAGTAGAAACTAGCTAATCCGTGAAAACTCCTCACCTCGAATATACTCTTCGATGATGGCCAATTCTTGATTACTTCCACCTTATCTGGATCCATCCTCAACTCATCTACAGAAATAACAAATCCCAAGTAAATGATCTCTGTCTTCATGAATGAGGATTTCCTCATGTTTATCAGCATCTTCTCTCACTTTAATCTCTTCATCATGGTAGCCAAGTGTTTCAAATGCTCCGCCTTTGTTTTACTGAAAATCAGTATGTCATCCAGATACACAATGACAAATTTCCTGATGAATTCCTTCAAGACTTCATTCATAAACCTCATAAAGGTACTTGTCACATTTGTTAAGCCAAACGGCATAAAAATCCATTCATACAACCCTCCGTTAGTCTTGAAGGATGTTTTCCATTCATCACCTCCCCTTATACGAATCTGGTGATATCCACTTTTCAAATCAATCTTTGAAAAATATTTTGCTCCACTTAAGCAATCCATCAAATCATCCATCCTTGGCAATGGAAACCTATACCTGATGGTTATCTTGTTAATGTCTCTTGAATCAGTACACATCCTCCAGCCTCCGTCTTTCTTTGGACTGAGTACTGTTGGAACAACACATGGGCTCAAGATTTCTCTAACCAATCCTTTGTCCAACAAATCCTGGACTTGTCTTTTAACTTCTTCATTCTCCTATGGCGTCAATCTGTACGTTGCTTTGTTTGGTAAACTGGCTCCAGGTATGAGATCAATATGGTGACTCACACTTCTGATTGGTGGCAACAAACGAGGTAGTTCGTCCACTATTATGTCAGCGAACTCTTCCAATAGTTCCTGAACCTCTTCTGGTAAATTGTCCACTCTTGTGCTGGTCAAAACAATTCTTGGTTTGCTGACTACAATGAATTGTGGTTCCTCCTTCTTCTTGACCTCGTTAAGAAGTTCTTTCCCACTCATGAGAAGTACAGTGTTACTTACTTCAGGTTTCACTTCCATATCTTTGATTGGAAGCAACATATGAGTTCTCCAATTCTTTTCTAGGGTGTATGTGTTCATCCTCCCATCATGAATCACATTTTTGTCATATTTCCATGGTCTTCCCAGCAATAAATGACAAAAATCCATAGGAATAACATCGCAGAGTATCTTATCATTATATCCTCCTATATTAAATTCAACTAAACATTGTTTAGTGACATTTACCTGATGTCCCTTTTGTAGCCATGAAACTCTATATGGACTTGGATGTTCAATCGTTTCCAGCTCCATCTTTTCTACCATCTCTGTTGAAATGATATTTTATGTGCTACCACTGTCCACAATGACCTTTCATACCCTATCCTTGGTTTTGCAAGCAGTCTGAAAAAGTCGATTCCTTTGTATCGAACTCTCCACCTCCTTCTCTGGTGTCAAAAGAACTTTTCGCATCATCAACGACCTTCCACCTTCAGCATCCTCTGCCTCAACATTTTTCCTTTGTGCTTCGGTGATGTGAGTCTCTCCACTCTCTTTCTTATTATCTGGACATTCATAAGATTTGTGTCCATTCCTTCCACACGTGAAGAATTTTATCACTCCACCTCTTCCTCTTCCTCTACCTCTAGTACGAGGAAAAATATTATTATGAACATAATCTCCTCTTTGTTCGATATGTTGCCCTCTCTGTTTAGCATGTTGTCCTCACTGTGAGGTTCCACCTCTTTCAGTTCGAGCCTGAGGTTTCTTCAAGTCCTCCTTGGGCTTCTGATTTTTATCTTGGACAACTGATTTTCCTTTGGGCTGACTTTTGCCTCGACCTCTTTGACCCTTCTTTCGGCTCAGCTTATCTTCAACTTTTAGAGCCATATGATAAGCATCTTCCATCATTCGGATGGTTACCATGCTCATCTCATCCTGAATATCATATCTCAGGCCATTCAGGTATCTGGCAACTTTTTCATCATCGCTCTCCCGATGACCTACCCTGATGTTCGGCCTGTAGAATTCTTCAGTGTATTCTTTCACTGTCATCAGTTTTTGTCTCAGGTTTTGCATCCTCCTGAACAGAGTGATCTGGTAATCTCTCGGAATGAATTTCACCTTCAGCGTCGTGATCATTCTATCCCAACTCTTGATTTTCTGCTTGCCTTTGCAGTGTTTGTCACTTGTAGTTCATCCCACCACAATGCTCCATGTCCTTTTAGTCTCGTGACAGCATGTCTGACCTTCTTGTCTTCCTCGACATCTTCGTAGTCGAAATAAGTGTCCAGAGCTCTAATCCAGTCTAGAAGCTCTTCAGCATCCAAGTTTCCCTCATAAACTGGAATGTCCATTTTTTCTCTTGCACCCATTCTTGCAATAGCCCTGATCAAATGTTCGTTTGCTGCATCTTCGGATGCAACTTCTTCTTCTTCATGTTCAACTTCCCCTTCGCTTTCGGAATCACTAAGATCCCCAATACTGACTGTGCACCTCTGTGTTGTCTCCATGTCCTCAAGTCTGGCGCGTAAATCACGCATTTCTCTTGCCATGGTTGGGTCAGGCATCTGCCTACCTCTTCTTCTTTGTATTTCCCTTTCCTCTGGTGGATCGAGTGTTTGCATGTCCCTTCTTCTTGGAGGCATGGTGAATTTTCCTGTTCCTTGCTACAGAAAGCAAAGAACCCTTTCTAGGCTCTGATACCACACCTGACATAGACGCACCCTCTGCCTCGGAAAAGGCCTCTGCGCTGACCTCCCGGTCTTAAGGATCGTTCTAATTCCACCTTCAAGCCTAAGCGACTCTTTAATATCTCCTCGGAATCTCTAATAAAATCAACCCACAGGTCTTTTCTGCTCCTTATAGCCTTTAGGCCCGATCGCTTTTCCATTCACAACAGAAAAATAAGATTTCGGGCTTCAGGGTTTCACAATCCCCGATGTCGAAAACCTTTGCCTTCCCGATTTCCCAATCTCCGATATCCTAAGATGATTCAACTTCTGCTAGTCCCCTGGGCTAGACTTTTGGGTCCATACAACCTCCATTTTATATGACCGCAGTCTTATCTCCTTTCGAGATTTCGGGGTTTCAAATGCCGAAATGCATTTTCCCTCGATTCTTCTAATCTCTCGAATTTCGATCTCCCGATATGACAAGATGACGTCAGCTGGGCCCCATAACGGAGATTTCCTCCTTATCGGGATTTCAGACTTCGCAGCTCCAAAATGTAAGTGTTTCATGTCTTCAAGATTCGTGAAATGCCAAACCCCGACTTCTCGGATTTCCGACACGCGTCCCAAATGAATGGACGGTTCAGATCAAACCTCGGACTTCGCCAAATGCAAACTCAAAAGCGCTCACTTATTTGACTTCTGGTGCCCGGATCTCCAAATTGGATGATCTCGCAACACACGTCCTTCCTTAGATCCACGGTTATAATCCTTTCACTGTTTCAGGACTCAAAAGGTCTCGGACTCTTGGTCTCTAGACTTATGAGATGCCGATGGCTCTCGATTCCTGCCACATGTCCCAACAAATGGATGGTTCTGAATTGTTTCATGGTTTTCACTGTGGATTTACCGATCTCTTGTCCACAAAACTTCCGATATTTCAAACTCCGACTCTTCGATACCCCGATACCTTTTGGGACCTTCGCTTGGCTTGAGAGGTTTTAAATCCCATGCAACTCCTATCAGATCGGACGACTGACGGTTATCTAAGTGAAGATCCGACAGTTCACAATCTTCTAAACATAAAACTCTGGTAGCAACCATAACCTCCTTGCTTCTCTATTAGATCGGACGACTGATGGGATTTCGCTAATTCTCTACAGATAATTTCGACCGTATGTTCCTTCCCTCTGACAATTCCTACAAAGTGAACCAAGGATTCTTTCCCGGACTTATCCACCTGTGACACAAAACTTCAATGCCTTCTAATCACTCAATATGCACCAACTCCTTGTACTGCCTTCAATAGTTTCAAAGGCTTTATTCTTCTTGAGCTTGCTCACAACTTCGAGTCTTAAAGAAGACCCTTGCACACACTCCTTGCAGCAACCTTCAAACACTTGAAGTGTTGAACGCTCTTTAACCTTGTGCACACTCTGCAGCAATGGTCTATCAATACTTTACTCAGGTTCAAAACTCTGAGATTTTCCTCAGCCTACACACTCCTTGCACAGCTCCTATGCCTGATTGCACCTCTGTGTGAATGAGAACAAAAGTTATCTAGTCTGAGCTTTCAGAGACAACCCTCAGAACACCTTGTCAACGCACTCCTTGTGGACAATTCAACTGCACTCCTTGCGGGAACTCTTGCTCAGATAGAGAAACAATTGAAACTCATTCCTCTTACTCTACCCCTCTCTCTTAGATTTCAAACATTCAACAAGAAATCATTCATACATAGCATAAAATCAATTGCATGACAGAAAGAGTAAAACCATGAGCATAACATTCAATATACATACACAGAGAAGAAACCCGATGCCATGAATTTGAATCAAAGCTTTCTCTATTAATTCAAATCTCTGTACATGGGTGTCTTCACACAACTCTCTGCTCTCTTGCTTCTATGTTCTCCTACTCTTCATCGCCCTGTTACAATACACAATGAGGGTTTCTATATTCCGTTTTCCCTCTCTCATTCTAAACTGTCTAGTCTATGCATTAAATATACCTACTAACATAAATGCCTTCTTAGTCCTTCAAAAGAGAGCGGGTCGCTCAAGGTCTAATTACAATCTATTAGTACACCTCTCCTTAACTATCACATTTAAGTTTGGCACATCCAATCTTCAAAAATTTTTAAACAATGTATCATGTGCTCAAAATGTGTTGTGGTTTCCCCACACTCGCTTGACGTTGGCGATGCTCCTGCATCACCATGGATTTTGAATGTATTATCCATAAAAAATTGATCCAGTATGGAGGTTGTGAGAGGGTGTTGAAGAGCCCATAAATGTGCATATCTGGAAACAAAATCCATGACCACCATGATGACTAACTTATTGCCTAATTTAGGTAAGCCAACAATGAAATCCATAGAAATATCCATCCAAATAGTAGGTGGAAGATGAAGTGGTTGTAGTGTGATAGGAGTTTTGGAAATATCTCCTTAATTGCATTAACAAGTACCAGATTCAGGCACAAAGGTCCATATGTCTTGTTTCGGACCATCCTAGAAAAACGAACATTTGACATTTTCATAATTTTTTGAAAAACTCGAATGCCCAACTGTAGGTGAAGCATGAAACTGAGAGAGCAATGTGGATTTAGGGGTTGAATGTTTAGTTAAATACAAGAAACCTTTATAGCCAAGATCTTCATTGTATCAAGAGTACCCTAGAGAACTTTGAGGATGTTGTTGTAATTTTTGGATTAGGATGGAGATTTTTGGGTCTTACCACCATTCCTAGAAAGCAACCTAAGTCCAATCTGTGACAATGAAAGAGAGGGAAGAGAGGGACCCTTTTTCTTCATATTTCCTGGAAAGGGAATCAACCACAACATTTTCTTTTCCCTTCTTTTAAATAATCTCATAATCATACCCAAACAACTTGATCACCCATTTTTATTTCTCCAGGGATGAAATCTATTGTCCAGGAAATACTTTATGATTTTATTATCTGTTTTAATTTGGAAGTGATTCCCTAAGAGATAAGGGAATCAGAGATCCAGTGCATCCAAAATAGCCAATATTTCCTTTCCATAGATTGATTGGCCCAAATGTCACTCCACAAATTGTTTGCTGGTGAAATCCAAAGGTTGGACTTCTTGCATGAGGAATGTCTCGATTCCTCTCACCGATGCATCACATTCCAGAACAAAGTCTTGGTGAATTCAGGTAATGCCAGGACAAGAGTAGTTCACATATATTCTTTCAAGGCTTGGAAGGATGGGTCAGCTGCTGGAGTCCAACTCAAAGAATTATTTTTCAGTAGAGTTCTGAGGGGAACCATAATTTTTCCATATTTCTGAACAAAATTGAGATAATATCCTTTTAAAACCAAGCAACCATGCAAATTTTTAATATTTTTAGGGCGAGGCCAATTATGCATAGCTTCAATTTTTTTAGGATCCACCCCTACACCATACTTGTCAACAATATCACTAGGTACTCAACTTTAGAGGCACAAAAATCAAATTTAGAATATTGGAGGAAGATTTTGTGGTTGGAGAGATGGAGAACTTGATCCACGTGGGTGAGATGGGTTTTCTAAGTTTTACTATTGACGAGAATATCATGAAACAAAACTAACACAAAGTGAAGGAGGAAAGGACAAAATATATTTTTGAGGATTGAAGTATATTTAGGTGCATCTTCGAATACAATGCCTTATTTTGTTTGTCTTCAGAGTAATGAAAAACCACATAAATCAACTATTCAAATTATTTAATTAGATAGAATAAGGGTAAAAGTTTTGGAATAATTGAAGGATGTATTAATTAGATTATTATCTAATTCTAAATGTTTTCAAATAATAGATATTATCGTTGTTGATATTCCAGATGCTTATGGATTATTTTAAAGTCGATATTGGTCTGAAAAACTTCATGGATATTTATCAACCGATTGGTCTCATATTTGGCTTCCATATAATGGGAAATCTAATCAGATCCATGTCAACAGAGAAAAACATATGAAACATAATGTGATAGATTTAGATGCAGAAAATGAACCTATAGCTTTTGTTAATAGCATTGTTGGTAATTATTCTATTGATTCTTATTTTGGAAATTTTAAAGCATAGGTTTAAACTTTTAAACCTACAGAACAAAGTTCAGAAATTGAAAATTTCTCTCAGACATATTTTTCTCATTGTATTAATTTTGTAGATAATTCTATAAAATATCCATTTTGGAAACTTTATTTTGATTTATATAAATATAATGATGGTGTTGGTGAGGTTGTAATTAGTCTTGGTGGCGTAAAAACTATGTTAACATGTAGATTGGAATTCCAGTGTACTAATAATACCGTAGAGTATGATGCATTAATTCAGGGTCTAAAGAAGGAAATCAACATGAATGTGTAGGACATCTTGGTCTTCGATGGTTCAGAAATCGTTGTTAAACAGGTAAACAAACAAATTCATTGTATTTCTACTGATTTGAAACATTATCAACAATTAGCTCAAGATCCCAGTAGAAACTTTTTCTGCATTTAATATTGTTTCTATATCTATAATGCAAAATTCTAGTGTATATCTATTGGCAAATGTAGATTCTAGACTTATTCCCCCTAAATATTTTTCTCTGGATATATTCTCTATTGAGTTAATTTTTCAACCTTTTGGTCTCGATAACATAACAAATTGGTGAGTTTTTAATGACGTTGTTGATATAATTAATTTTCTCTCTTCAAAAGGAACATATGAAAGTGATATCATTGATGAAGAATCACATGATCTTGAGTTGAACAAATCTTCTACGGAGGATTAAATTAAATCTGAAAATATTGTTCCTAAATATATTGTAAAGTTATAATATCTTTATGATTTAAAAGAAAAATTTTAAAAACCCACAAATTGTAAAACACACATTTCTACTATGAGTGTAAAACTTATTAATCTAGGAACAAATCAAATTCCTTAAAATGTCAATCTTGGATTAGGTTGTTCTCCTTTTGAAAAAATAACTTTGATAAAGTTTCTTAAGCAATACAAGGATGTTTTTGCATGATCATATGATGACATGAAAACTTTTGATACATTTGTAATTCAACACACCATTCCTTTGCTTTCAGAGGAAAAACCAGTTCAACAAAAGTTAAGGAAAATTCATCCTAATCTTGAAACCCAGATTAAAAATGAACTTAACAAATTGCTTAAAGAAAATATCATTTTTCTAGTAAGACATTCCAAGTGGGTATCAAATCTTATGCCCATAAGGAAAAATAATGAGAACATCTGAATATGTAAAGATTTCAGAAACCTAAACAGAGCTTTCGAAAAAGATAATTTTCCATTACCTCCCATGGAGCAAATTCTTCAATCAGTCTCAGGCTCTGAAATAATATCATTTTTAGATGGATTTTACGGCTATAATTAAGTATTAGTTCATCCTAATGATAGAATCAAAACTACTTTTAGAACTAAATGGGGAACTTATGCTTATCAAAAAATGTCTTTTGGTTTAATTAATGCAAGTGCAACTTTCCAACGAGATATGGATATTGTTTTATGTGGTTTAATCAATAAATCTGTTGTTTCTTATCTATACGATATTACAATTTATTCTAAGAATAATTTAGATCATATTTCTCATCTTAAACAAGTTTTCAAACGATGTTGAAAGTATGGAATTTATTTAAATCCTAAGAAATCATTTTTCTCCCTTCAAGAAGGAAACATTTTTTGATTTATAGTTTCCAAAGAAGGAATTTCAATTGATCCTTCTAGAGTTAAAAGTATTTCTGAAATTCCTTTGCCTCATAGTAAAAACTCTGTGCAATCTTTCCTTGGACAAATCAATTTTGTGATTTTTTTTATCCCATATTTCACAGAAACAATCTTACCCTTACAATGTATGATAAGAAAAGACACATTATTCAAATGGAATACAATTGAAAAATATGCTTTCAATTATATAAAGCAAGCGATCATTCAATCACCTTATTTACTCTCTCCTAACTATGACAAGGAATTCATTCTTTATACTTTTTCTTCAGAAAAATCTTGTGCATCTATGTTATCACAAAAAAGGATCAAAATATAGAAGTACCTATTTCTTTTGAAAGTTCAACATTGCATGGAGCATGATTAAATTATACTGATGTTGAAAAGAAATCTTATGTAGTTTTCAAATCCATTAAACATTCCATACCTTTCCTTATCAAATCTTATACCAAGGTAGTAATTCCACATCCCTTAGTTAGAAGTTTTCTCATTCAGAAAGAACTAAGGGATAAGAAATCAAATTGGGTAACAACGTTACAATAATATGATTTATCTATAAAAACTGCAAAAATCATTTGCGGTCAAGGTTTATGGAAGTTATTAAATGAAACCATTGATACTACATATGAAAATGCGCATAAGGTAAATATCATGGAAGATATACAGCATGTATGTGTTACTCTGGATATTCATGATTCACAATATTCAGATTTAGTTTATTATCCTAATCATGGAACTGCACCTTCTCATTTGGACTTCAAAATTAAATGTTCTTTAAGAATAAAATCCGAACAATATTAGCTTATTAATAATTTTATTTTTAGAAAGAATTATGATTCACTGTTACTTAGATGTTTAGAAAAAAAAGAAGCTGATAAAGTTTTATTTGACTTGCACGATGGACCTGCAGGTGGTCATTTTGGAGGTGATACAACTGCACAATTTTTTTTACGTGCAGGTTATTATTGGACAACGCTATTTAAACGTTCTCATGCATATGTTAGAAAGTGTAAAATTTGTCAAACTTCAGCTGGATGAGAAAAGAAATCAACGCTACCTCTGCAACCAATCATTATTGAACACCCATCTGAATAATGGGGACTCGGTATTCTTGGTGAAATTTCTCCTAATTCCCCCAATAAACATAGGTATATTATTACCGCCACCGATTATTTTACAACTTGGGTGGAATCCATTCCTTTGAAATCAGTTACAACTGATCAGGTAATGTCATTTTTAGATCAATTTATTATTACAAGATTTTGTCTCCCAAGTACATTAGTTTTTGATAATGCATCTTATTTTTCTGCTCTATCACTTACAAATTTTTCACTTCAGAAGGGAATTAAAATAAAACATTTAGGTAATTATTATCCTCGGGGTAACAATTTAGTTGAATCAACAAATAAAAATATTTTAAAAGTTATTAAGAAAACTATCAGTGATAACCACAAAAATTGGCACAAGTCTTTGATCTATGCATTGTGGGAAGATTGAATTACTTATAAGGAATAACTGGGTACTTCCCCTTTCTTTTTAGTTTATGAGAAATGTGTTATTCTTCCATCGAATATTTCTATATCATCCTTATATTTAGTACAGTTCATTGATGAGCAACCTTTCTCTAGTATTTGATATCGTACAAATCAAGTTTTCAAACTAGAGGAAGTGAGGGATAAAGCTAAGAGTATTTTTTCTAACCATCAGATGATCATTAAAAAATGGTTTGATAATAGAGTTATCAGTAAAATATATTTTGAGTTTGGTGACTTAGTTTTGAAATGGGACAAAGACCATGAAGAAAAATGTAAACATTTGAAGTTTCAAAGGTTGTGGTTAGGTCATTTTCAGGTTGCTCAGAAAATTGGTCCATCTACTTTTATTTGAAAAATATTGAAGGCATATAAGAGTATTTTCTTGTAAATGGGTTAATCCTCAAAAAATATTTTTCCTAAAAGATACTTCAATCCTTGTAAAATAGTTGTAAATATTTTTGTATTTATATTTTCGAATATTTCCATTTTATTTCTTTCATTTTGTTTTTTATTATGTTTTTGGTTGTTGATATATAATAATTGGATACATTTGTTAATAAATTTTCTTTTAAATTCTTTTTAGTGTAGAGAGAAGATAATTTAGATTTTTTGAAATAAGAAAATTTCTTTAAGAAAAATCAAAGGATAAATTTTATGTCTAGTTTTTCTTGATAAAGAATTAAAAACAAGGAAAATACTCTTCACCAAAGTCTCTTTGGGGTAATACTATGTCCCTTAAAATGAAGTAATTTATTTGGAAATAACACATCATAAGACAAACAATTTAGTTCTCATTTCATGACTTAGAAATAAATAAATCACTGTCTATATCACCCTTCCTCTATTCTCATGATTACTCAAATGCAATCAATAAGTCATAAATTAAAGATGAAAGTTGAAATTTTAAATAAGAAAAATGATGATGTGGTAAATATATGTTAACCCATTGGGGTATTGAACAAGCCTACTGGCAGTGGGTAAAGGCTTATATTATATTAAGGTAACTTTTTGGGGGAACTGAATAGGCCTACTCGCAGCGAAGTAATACTGGGTAGTGTGAGCTAAACTCTTCAATTATGACATGGTGACAAGGATTTTCTTATTAGTCAAATCAAAATCTTCCTTTCCCAGTCATAAGATTAATAAATGATCCTTATCCCCTCCAATGAGATAGAGTTAAAGAGTACTAGTACTATTTTATTTTATTATCTTTTACAAACTAGTCATAAATATAATTTATCTACAGTTCGTAAATTCTCTTATTTATTGTGATTTGATATGTTTTTCTTTGTCTTATATACATAGATGGTTGGTTTAAAAATACTTTCGCCATTTGTTTTAGAATACAACAACCTCCCAAATTTTGTATTATAAATAAAATTTGGGACCCTTCTCTATTTATTTTTGAAAAATGAAATTTTATTTTACTTAAACATTGTTTTCAATTTTGACAATTTTGGACATACTCCTAACTTCCTTGAGTTTCATTCAATCATTAATGATATTTTCTATTTTGGATGTTTCTCATAAAATAAAGGTTTTGATTAAAATTTTGTCTTTCAAATGTTTTTTCACATATTCCTTATGACTTCTTCTGATTTATATATATTTCAAAGAGCTACAATATTTGACGAGATACATTTTTTGATCTACTGCCGATTTTAAAACCAATGCTTCAAACAATGATCGATCATGATCTATGAAATGCTACTTTGCCTATCATAACTCTGATATCAATGATCTATAAATAGTTGTTTAATATATTTTTGTGGTACATTAGGATTGATCCAATCATCATAAATTAAAATCAAGTTAATGGAACATTAAATCAAGGTCCTTTCAACCTGCATACGAACAATACTCATTTTCCCGAAGTGCACTGATTTGCATCCACATGTATCTTTGAACTGCATCTTCGTATTCACGATTTATTACCTATGGTGTTTCTTCCTCGAAATATGTTTTTGTTTCAAGAATTGAAACTCTATTTTTATTCATTTGCAAGCGAGGGTTTGTTAGTTTTCGTCTATGTGGGTATTCTGAACTGTAGCATGGTAAACTGCCAATATGGGAATGATTTCTAGAGTAGAACCCGTTTTGAAGCTTATTGAATCTCAAGAATATTATTTTCCAACTTTTGAGAGGGTAGGTTGGTTAAAGTTTCTGTGCATGTTTAATGGTCATAAGGGGTAGGTCACCAAATATTTCACATGAACTTTCAATGGTGAATGCACCAAAATTGGGGATATAGAATTATAACTAAATGAAGAAATAATAGCCAGAGTTACTAAATTTCCATTAAAATGAGAATGTTGGTCTAAAACCAAAACGGTGAAGGAGATTCCTTAGTCTGAAATTATGGTTTCTCCTGAATGAAAATAAGATTACAAAGGTATGCCCATATCCTCAATTAAAGAAAAATGGCATTTTCTTTTAGTAGTTATTAAGGGGTTTATCACCTATGAGGGAAGATATATCCTTTTATTTATTTATCACTTTTGGATTTTAATGGTATTCATGGATTATGAATTGAACATGCATGTGTTCTTGCTTAAACTCCTGTCTAAAATGGCACACTTATATCAGAGAAAGAGTCTCAGTTCAGAAATAAATTTCTTTCGTCATGGTTTAGTGAAAATTCTGATCGAATTTCAGTTAGAACAGAATGGTGATTCTTGAGAAAATTTTGTGAAAAGAAATCACTTTTAGGTTAATTCTGAAGCAGGTTCATAGTCTCACTTTTATAAGGAGGAAACCCCATATCCTGTAGAATATTTCGTAAGGCATGTTTCTTCTCCTCAGCAAAAAAACATGAGGGTTACTCGTAGTCATATTGTCAGTTTTAACCTTAGTCCATAATCGTGTGTTTTTAGTGAAGCACCTTAGGATTCTTCCGAAGCTTCCAAGCAAACTATTGTTTCCTCGCTTGCATATGAATGTGACCCAACTGTTACCAAAAAAAATGATTGTTCCATTAATCTTGTCGATTTTATGAACAAGAGGAAAGGAAGCAAAATTTCAAGAATGTTCATAAATAAGTCTAGGAAAACCTCGAAAGCTATTTCTCCTATCCAAGTTGATAATGAAGAGTTAGTTACAAATTAGGAAGTTTCTTCCCCCAAACACGTTTCTTTACAAGAACCAATTGAAAATCTTGCTAAAGAAAAGGAAAAGGAAAGAAATGAAACTGGTCCCAATCTAGAGGTTTCCTTCTAGAAGGACAAATATTATTCAGCGGTTCGAATGTTACATGCTAATATAATTGATTTGGAATTACAAAATCATCTTCTTAGATCAGAGAATAGATCTTTGAAAGATAACCAAAGAAGACAGGTTTTAGGGTTCAAAGAAGATAAAAAGAAAGAAGTAGTTAACATTAACTGACCAAGAGTTAGTATTTTTGTTAATTCTGATTTCAAGATTGTTCCCAGTAACAGTCAGTGATAAAATTTTTTGGTTATTGGTATAATTTTATCATTTTTAGTTTAGTTTACATTTTCATTAATTTTAGTTAATAAAAGAGTAGCTACAAAATTTCAAATTCTGTAGCAAATCTAATTTTTGTTTTTATATTTTATTAATTTATGTTTTTTCTTTTCCTTTTTTTTATAGGTGTAAAAAGAATGTCCTAGAAAATGTAGGAAATGAGAAAATTAGTTTCCAGAAAGAATTCTAAAAATCGAACCATTAGTATTTTTTATTTTATATACTTAGATAATTTAGTTTTGGGAATTAAATTTTTTTGTTATCTTCCCATTCTAAATGGATAATCGTTTATGGTTATGGAAGTTAATTTCCTTTTTTGAATTCCTTCAATATAAAGCAGTGAAGGAAAAATAATTAAAGGAGGGGATTTTTCAGTTTTTTGGAAAGAAAACAAGGGTTATACACTGTTATACAAGTTTATGTTTTGATACATTATTCTGAATCTCTTATGACTTTGAATATTAATACAAGCAATAAGTATTTGGTACTATTACTGATATTCGAGTTGTTTATTTTTGAAATCAAAGTTTTATCTAGATTATGTGTTGATGATATTACAATCTGATTTAGTTAATTACTGTTAATAAATTAAATCAATTTCATTTTCTATTTGTCACATTATTCCAGTGATTAAAATGTATATGAGTTACTGTTGGGATTATAAGTCTATGTTAATTATTTAATCATATTTAATAATTTGTTTTCAGTTGATATAATTAAACATCTATACCTTTAGAACATTGTTTATTTTACTTAGACTCATATACTATTTAAATTTGGGCCCGATGATTATATTTTTCTTTTTAGTTTTATTCTTCTTTAGTTAATTTCTTTTACTTTCATTATACACACTTTCCATTTTTTTAAAGAAAAAAAAATCCTCTTTCATAGAGGTAACTTTTATGTTGACTAGAATTAATTTCTCTTTTGAATATAGTTTAAAATATGTATATATTTATATGTTAGCTTGTTATTCAATAAAAAGGTAAAAAAACTTCAATTGATTAAAAGGTGTATATATTTTGAATTTAATAGATTATATATTTTTAGGTAATTGGACCTAAATCGGCCAGAATCGCCATTTACAACGGATAAGGATCTAATTGAGATCATGACTGGGTAAATTCTTTCATGTTGAACATGGTCATATTTGAATATCAAAAAGTTCCAAACATGTAAAAAGGTGTTTTATGCCACCCGTGTTTACTATTGGTCATGTTTTGAAGCCATCCAACACCGTTGGAGAAGGTCCTAAAAAACTTCTTATGGGCCAAGAGTGCTAGAGCCAAAGGTATTCATAAGATAATTTGGAATTTGTTTTGCAGCAAGGGATTGGAGGGGTTTTGTCACCCTAAAGGCTTGCACTTAGGTTTGAGATTTTTATGCCAAGGGTTTTATTTATGTATGGATGGAAAAGAACCTTGGAAAGTTTTGCTAAAGAATTGCATGTCTCTTTGGGAACTTCTTAGGGAAAAAATTATTGGTAAGGCATTACTCTACATTGTCTCATCACTACTCCTATTGTTAAATAAAAACACTCCTTCACTTCCCAAAGTATTTGGAAGCCCTAGGAGGTCACGAATCCTTCTTCCTTAGCAAGCCCTCTCACGAGTAACTAATCTTTCCTTTAAATCACTACATATCACGGACTTGTTAGCTAAAAGAAAATGGTAAAACCATGGTCAAATATCCATCATTATTAACCCTTAATTTCAATAATGAAATCCTCTTCTTGGACAAGGAACTCTTTGATAACCAATCTAAGAAATTTCTTCC
This sequence comes from Picea engelmannii, assembly GCA_009831015.1. Lineage (NCBI taxonomy): Eukaryota > Viridiplantae > Streptophyta > Pinopsida > Pinales > Pinaceae > Picea > Picea engelmannii. Next base: position 118,611 of record ML807594.1, read on the forward strand.
TTACCCAATGTTAGAATCCAAGTTTTCATTTTCAAACCCTGACAAATTTATTCTTGAGAAGGTGTGCACAATGATTCCTAATTATCTCTCCATAAAGTTGGGTATTTGGCCTCCTTAGAACCAGTGGTGACGTTGGAAACTATAACTATAAGCATATTAATGGATACAAGTGAACATGTACAAATCCAACTCTTAGTGGTGACCTAAACAAGTTGTTGAGGCCTATTTCAAAGTAATGAACTTGGGTTGTCATATTAAGGAATGTGTTGAATTCAAGTTGGATACCAATAGATCAATTTTGGCATGCTCTCTAATTATTTGGGATCTGCATGTAGGTAGGAGACTCACTCACTTGGGTTCACAAAAACCCCCATTAGAGGCATTTT
>ML807594.1:119096-137310 GCA_009831015.1 Picea engelmannii
CGATTTGGGTTTCCACCTTAAATCCTGGTGTTCATGTGTGCTACTCATCTATGTTAGTTTATTTTGTTGATTTACTGTTTAAAAGACATCTGATGAATGAAGAAATCCATAATAAGATCTCTGGATGCACTATTGTTTTCATAGGAATATACAACAACTGATCTCTCTAAAGTAGACTAAGATCTTTCAGTAAAAGAAAAGTTAAAAATTGATTGATAGCTCAAATACTGATTCACCCCCCCCCTCTCAGTATTTTCCAACAGAATTTGTGTGGTTAGAGTTTGTTAGCGACATTTCTTGTCCTAGGCATAAGAGTATTCAGGTCTGCAAGATGCATGAGAAGCAACCGAGAGCAGCATGGAAAATATCGTTTTAAGGCTTCCAAGCATGTAAGAGGGCGAAGTTATGTTGTTGACAGTCCAGATTCATCCATAAGGGTAGATCAACGGTCATCGGGATATCGGGGCTACCAAGTTAACCGATATATAGCGTCAGAGAAAGTGCCTATATTTCGAGACTAAATCTGGGTCGTCCGATCCAGCGACACATAGTGCGAGATCTAGTCGGCATATCGGCATTCAAGAGTTCGAAGGGTGAAAGTCCCTCGTCTTCTCACATCTCGAAACCCCAAACCTCGGAGTGCCAAAAGTGCCCAAAGTCGGGCCTGCAGTATCGAGAAGCAATCTCAGCCGTTCATCCAAAGGAGACACCTGGTGCACGATTAGGCTCCTCGCCTTTTCACCCATCGCAATTTCAAGGTGCAAGGAACAGCTCCGTCATATTCCCGATGCGCAAAGTGTCGGGAGCGTCTAGGACCTGGGCCCACAACATCACCGAGTAAGTTCAGGACCGTCAGATCTGGGAGAGACGTGTGGTGCCCGATTAAGCCCTCTTGGCATTTCGCTCATCGCAACTGTGAATAAGCAAGGATTAACTCCTTCTATTCGTGAACGCCGAAAGCGCTTTGGAAATAGACTCACGGTCACAGACCATGGTCACTTGGGAAAAAAAGGAGCTGTGCAAAAAAGGGGCCAAAGGAGTCGAGTCTAGTCGCCGAAAGGATCATCGTGATCTCCATGCGCCATCCGGTTCAGCCTCGATCCTGGTTTTTCACCTGGAGTAAATGAAGATGAGAAGGGGTAGTTGAAACCTCTCCTCAGGCATTAAGTGTAAAGTATGGATAATCTGGCAAGCGGTCTGCTCGAGAGGGTCCTGTGTACCCATTTTTCTAAAGAAGCCATGTCGAGTCCTCGACCAGCCAGAGGAGGTCTGCACATGCTAGTTCGACACTTAATGGCTCAGTTGCTCCCCTTGCAGGAGCCATGCGCAGTTAAGGTGGCGTCTAACAAAGAATACCTGTCCAAATTTGGCTGAAGGGACACCAAGCCTTGGATGACTGAGCACGTCGATGTTAGGCGTTTTCCTCTGAGTATATAAACTCAGTCTTTGTATTTTGTAATCTATCGATGGTTGAGCAAGGCTCCCAGTTGTAAAACTTTAATGAAGCACTGTTATTATGGTTGTGCATGGACTCTTGAGACTTCTTGTCTTATGAATGTCAGTTTCTTTCACGTCTTTGTTTACACTGTGTTAGAATGACTCGGAATTGGAGAATCCAGTCGAGTTGTAACTGTTATAGGATGATGTAGATTGGATCACTGTAACAGTTGCAATGTTTCTAATCGGTCCTTGTGATTTTCTTAAGCGCTGAACGAATTGGAATTGGAGAATCCAGTCAAGTCCCCCTTTCAGTTTCTCGAAGCCCTGAACTAGAGGATCTCGCATTCATAGTTTTTCTTCTACAAATTACTAAAAGGCCTATTGCCTGAGGTAGCTTGTCCACTCCTATCACCAAGTCTTTAGCCTACTTATTTTCAAATCAACCTACTGACTGAAGTTAGATCAAGACCTCTTTTGTTCCTTACATGACGGACCTAGCCCCTGAGTTAGAGTGATATCTTCTTGAGTCTCTACCCATTTTATCACCCATTAAAAACTATCGTGACATAAAACTGATGGGCGTCGGGCTCTGCTCCTGCTGCAATCCAGGAGTGACTTCCGTCGCCAACATTTCTGGCGCCGTTGTCGGGGACGAAGTTGAAAATCTTCCCTGGGATTGAACGACATTGAACCTCTAATTCTGAAGGTGCATCGAGTATCAAAGCCTTTGAAGATTTCTACTATGCACCTGGCGACTCCATTGTGACGACTCCACTGTGGCGAGCCTGCCGTATCAATTGTGGCTTTCAGAGGCAGGCACACACGGTCCCATCCACAGCTGCCTCTAGCTACACTTGAAACTGATCCAGAGGTAGTTCTTGGAAAAGGAAAGGTCTCTGAAGGAGAAGTTTTCTCCACCGAACCTGGTAATCCGCCATCTCCTTCTGTAGGAACTCCATTCTCTCCTCCTCAGCTTCCTAATAGGCCACTTTCTGAAGTTTCTTGTTTCTTGAATTTCGGGATTGAGCTTTCCCCCCTTGGTCTGGGATTGGAGGGAGAAATCCTTGTCACTCCCCTCTCCCCTGAAGTTGTACCTTGGAGTAGGCCCAGGATCACAAAAGATTTTCCCACTCCTAGCTTTACCACTCCTCCTCTTGTTATTGTTTCCGCTTCTGCACAAACCGACACATCTGTCGGCTTAAGCTCGCTAGCCTTCTCCCTAAATCCCCTGTTGTTTCCCACTCCCCTTAGAAGCTCATTCCCAATATCCCCTGGTCGAGATCCTTCTCCTCCCAGTTCTCCTCCACGTAATATCCCTATGGCAGGAGCAAATCCCCCAATGGCCAGAATGGAGGCCATCATAGCTGCTAGGTATGCTCCCCTTGTGTTACCTCAGCCTCTCAATGCCCTCCCAGCAGATGGTTACCTCAAGAAGTTGCCCAAGTTTACAGGTGAGGGGGACATAACTGCAGAAGAACACCTAGAAGCCTTTTACCATTTCGCTGATGATAATGTCATCATGCATGAAGACGTATGGATGAGGATTTTTGTCCATAGCCTTCAAGGCGAGGCTAGAAAGTGGTTCAAGGCCCTGCCTCCTGGATCTATTGATGAGATCAAAGCTTTAGATAATGCCTTTTTGAGACAATGGGGAGATAAAAAAGACTTCATGTATTACATGACAGATTTTGGATCTTTGAAGAGAAAGGAAGGAGAGTCTGTCTCTAACTTCTCCAAGAGATTTAATAAAATGTACAACAAAATCCCTACTGAGATAAAACCCTCTGAAGCTTCTGCAAATATCACTTATGCTAGCGCCTTTAATCCCGATTTCTGCCTCCTGTTGAGGGAAAGAAGAGCCACTACTCTGGCCCATATGAAATATGCAACCGTGGAGGTAGAATCTAATATATTGGCTGTTGATCGACTCAGGAACACTGTTGGTAGAAACATATCCAGGCAGAGGCCTGAAGCTTCCTCACCTAGCTCCTCTCCCCTACCCCTTCAGACAGATGAGACAACTAGAATACTAAAGTCACTTTCTGCTAGAATGGAAAGGTGGGAGTTAGAAGGGAAGCCCATGTACAAAAATCCCCAGAATGCTGATGGTAGAGGTTTCAAGAGATCTGATAACAATGGACCACGGGCCTTCCCAAGGGAACAAAGGGAAAAAGACAGAGAAGATCAAAGGATTCAAACCCCTATCCAAAATAACCTAGTTACTCATGAGGGAGGGGGGGAGATAGACGAGTTCGACCCCAAAATTCATTGTGTTGAAGAAGCTCCTCCTTTTCCCCATTTGACTCAGTCTGCATATGAAAAATCCCTGATGAGCATCCAAATTCATGAGTTAGGTAGGGGAGAAAAGGTTGGGTACACCTCTAACAGATACAATCTTAGGTCAAGAAAGAAAGAAGGAGACTTTGACAGCCAAGACTAGCCTCTCATAGCAGAAAGGTCTACTAAGTCTGCAACAACCACTACTAAAGAAAGGAAAGCTCAGAATGCTTCGCTGGCAGTCAAAGAACCTGTCTCTGAGGTAAGGGAAGCTCCTAAGCTTGTTTCCTCCTTTAATTTTGAGCATGAAATTCAAAAGATCAGAATTCTCGTTCCCCTTTCTAAGCTAGTTAAAAATGAAGACTTCAAAAGGTCCCTCTCCAAGCTGCTACAATCTGAGTCCCCCCAGCCTCCCTCCGACTCAGTGAATCTCCAAGATGAAAAACCAGCAGTTGTCCTATGGCCCATAGTAGAAGATAGAGATGATTCATCCCCTCCCTTCTACACATCCCTGAACATACATGATAAAGTGTTGCATAACTGCTTCATGGACTCAGGGGCTTCCCATAACCTTATGCCCAAAATAGTAATGGAAGAGTCGGGACTGGAGGTGACAAAATCTTATCATGATTTGTATTCTTTCGATTCAAGGAGTGTGCAGTGTCTAGGAGTCATCAAAGACCTGGTGGTTTCTTTGTTTCAGCTGCCCATGAAGAGTGTGGTCATGGATATTGTGGTAGCTGACGTTCCCCCCAAGTTTGGCATGTTGTTGTCAAGGTCTTGGATTAAAAGACTTGGAGGAGCGTTACAGATGGATCTCACATATGCCGCCATTCTAGTCTTTGGAGGGGAACATAGGAGGTTGTACAGAGAAGCCCAGCTAGCCTATATTGTCAGTGATGAAACAAACCCCACTAACCACCCCATATTTTCACTTGACACCGACTTAGGGTCTAGTTTGTTACATATCACTAGAACTCCTGAGGTCCCTTTACAGATAAGAAAGAAGCCCATTCTTAATCAGCAGATACCTCCTCCAACCACCTCTGTTTGGAATATGTTCTTTGACGGAGCTTCCTCCAGTATAGGCGCAGGCGCTGGAGTGATTTGCATATCGTCTTGTCAAGAGACCATATCCCTGTCATACAAGCTAGAATTTGAAACTACCAACAATGTGGTGAAATATGAAGCTCTTGTTCTTGGTATGAGGGCTACAAAAGAAATGGGAATTAAGGAGGTGTCAGTGTTCGGAGATGCAGAATTGATAATCCAACAGATCAGGAATGTTTATTGGGCCAAGCATCCTCGGCTCAAGAGTTACAGAAATGAGGTATGGGACTTGATTGATAATTTCTTCTCTTCTTTCAACATTACCTTTGTCCCAAGGGAAGAAAATAGCTCGGCCGACTCCTTAGCGGTCTTGGCTAGTCTGTTCAGGGTCCCTCTGCCATAGAAGATCCATGGTGAGGTCAAAATAAGATACAGACCATCCATCCCAGACAATGTAAAGCATTGGGAGGTATTCGAGGATGATCTTGAAATCAAAAATTTTCTTCAGTTCATCGATGAGTTTTTGGCATTGCACATTGATCAGGATCCTGATTCCAAAGATGATCCTCCCTCTGAGGTATTCTTGAATAAAATTGTTAATCACCATATTATTCAGCTACCTAGCAATCATATTCCAAGGGGACTAGTCCCTTTAGAAAGGTTGTTCAACAAGAATGATGTGGCAGTAAAGGGTGGTGTTTCAAATAAAGATGTTGATACAACCGAATGCAACATTGGCACACAGGAGGAGCCTAAGTTTATCAAATTATCAAGCAGCCTGACCAGTGAATAGAGGATGGAATATACTGAGTTATTAAAGGAATTCACTGACGTGTTTGCATGGGCCTATGAAGACCTCAAGAATTATGACACATCTGTCATTGAGCACAAGATCCCACTGAAAGAAGAGGCTAAGCCATTCAGGTAGAAGCTGAGACAGATAAATCCCATGTTGTTACCTGTTGTGGAGAAAGAAGTGAATAAATTGCTAGATGCCCAAATCATCGTCCCCTTGAGATATTCCGAATGGGTGGCCAATTTGGTACCAGTAAGGAAGAAAATTGGATAAATCAGACTCTGTGTTGATTTCAGGAACCTGAAAAGGAGCTCAAGGAAGGACAATTACCCCCTGCCCAATATGGAACAAATACTGCAGAGGGTAACTGGTGCATCCAGGATATCCATGATTGATGGTTTTTCTAGCTATAATCAAATATCATTCATACCTGAGGACAGAGAAAAAACAGCCTTCACCACCCCTTGGGGCACATTCATGTATGCCAAAATGCCTTTTGGATTAATGAATGCAGGGGCAACATTTCAGCGAGCCATGGACATAGCTTTCGTCAGGGAGAAAGATAAGTTTGTGGTAATATATCTGGGTGAAATAACAGTCTTCTCCAGTTCTAACAGAGAGCACTGCAGTCATCTGAGAAAAGTTTTTTTGAAGTGTCGGAGGTTTGTCCTATCCTTAAATCCTAGAAAATCTTTGTTTTCTATGAAGGAGGGGAAGCTATTAGGCCATATAGTATCAGAAGAAGGAGTGAGGATTGATCCTAGCAGAGTAGAGGAAATTCAAACCCTGTCACTCCCTAGATCCAAGAAGGAAGTTCAGGCCTTTTTAGGGAAGATTAATTTCTTGAGGAGATTCGTCTCAAATTTTGTTGAGTTGGTAAAACATATCACAGCCATGCTCAGGAAGGGAAATGAAGTGAAATGGACCGTTGAACCTAGGGAATCTTTTATCCAAATTAAAAGGGCATTGACTGAGGCACCTGTGTTGATCATCCCTGACTATTCCAAAGAGTTCCTAATTTTGTCTTTTGCTTCTCTCGATACAGTAGCAGTGGTCCTATTGCAGAAAAATGAGGAGGGGCGAGAACAACCCATTGCCTTTTTCAGCAAGGCATTAAGAGATGCGGAGATTAGGTATGAAATCATGGAAAAATAGGCCTATGCCTTAGTGAAAGCTCTCAAAGCTTTCAGAGTCTATGTCCTGCACTCAAAGGTGACCACATATGTTCCTTCAGCCTCTGTGAAGGACATCCTTGTACAGCCCGACATAGATGGGAGAAGAGGTAAGTGGATTTCCAGGATCCTAGAGTTTGATCTGGAGATCAAACCCACTAAGTTGATAAAGGGGCAGGGTTTAGCCAAGCTGCTGGCTGAATCCAATTGCAAATCCTTGGGGATTAGCTTCATCAATGCCTATTCAGAAAATACGCAAGCCGAGTCGTCCAACAAAAATTCTCAGAGCGCCTTATCACTAGCAGCATGCACCTGGTACAAGGATATCTTGTACTTCTTACAAGAATTGAAGCCTCCTGATGGAATGGGAAAAAGCAAGGTGAGGGCTTTAAAGCTCAAGGCGGTCAGGTATTGCCTCATTCACCAAGCCTTGTACTCGAAAGACCCTCTAGGGGTATTTTTAAGGTGCCTAGACCCACAAGAAGACTAGAAGGTTATTTTTTATTCCCATAACGGCCTTTGCGGGGGGCATCATTTCTGGAAGACCACAGCTCATAAGATCCTCAGGGCTGGATATTACTGGCCTACTTTATTCGCTGATGTTTGCAAAGAAATCAAAGCTTGCATCAAATGCCAAAATTTCTCAGGAAAGCAACAACTCATATCACTACCATTAAAGCCTATAGTAGCTTCGGCACCTTTTTAGCAGTGGGGGTTGGACTTCATTGGAGAAATTCATCCTCCCTCAAGTGTTCAACATAGATGGATTATGACTACGATAGACTATTTCACCAAGTGGATAGAAGCTATCCATACCAGGAGCACTTCTCACAAAGTAATTATCAGCTTCCTGGAGGATATCATAGCCAGATTTGGCTATCCCAGCAAAATCATCACCGACAATGCTTCCTCTTTCAAGTCTGAGCCTTTGATCAAGTTCTGTGAACGGTTTGAGATTTTGCTGATCCACTCTACTCCCTATTATCCTCAAGGAAATGGACTGGCAGAGTCTTCCAATAAAAGTCTGATCAAGCTCATTAAAAAATTGTTGGAAGACAATAAAAGGGCATGGGATTCAAAGCTCAACTTTTCTCTATGGGATGACCAGGTGACAACACAAAAGTCTCTAGGCATATCACCTTTCCAACTTGTTTATGGAACAAAGGTTGTTTTTCCTACCCAACTCGCTTTATCTGTGGTAAAATTTCTCCAGGACCTTGAAGGAGAGCCTGACCATATGATGAGAAGGATTCATCAGATGGTGTAAGTACAGCAGATCAGGGAACAGGCCATGAACAGGGCCTACCATCATCAGCAGAAGATAAAGCAAACCTTTGACAGGAAGAGAAAAAATAAAGTTTTCGAGCTAGGTGATCTGGTGCTCAAATGGGATGCGCCCAGGCAGGATAGGGGCAAACACAGTAAGTTTGATTCCCTCTGGTTTGGGCCTCTCAAGATCTCTGAGGTATTTTCAAACAACACTTACAGGTTGCAGGATTTGGAAGGCGAAGAAGTTTTTGATGGCCCAGTGAATGGGCATTTCTTAAAAAAATGTTTTTTGTAAGCCGCAGGCGGCTTCTTTTGTTTTGTAAGTATTTTTTTCTATTTTCTGTTTTCGTCTTAATAAATGACTCCATAGCCCAACAGCAAGGCACTGAATCTACAAAAGGAGTCCTTAGAGAATCGCAGGGACAACTCTATCCCCCATGGAGCCTAATGATGAATCATATCTATCTTCTACCATGGGCCCTAAGACAACTGCTGGTTTTTCATCTTGGAGATTCACTGAGTCGGAGGGAGGATGGGGGGACTCAGATTGTAGCAGCTTGGAGAGGGAACTTTTGAAGTCTTCATTTTTAACTAGCTCAGAAAGGGGAATGAGAATTCTGATCTTTTGAATTTCATGCTCAAAATTAAAGGAGGAAACAGGCTTAGGAGCTTCCCTTACCTCAAAGACAGGTTCTTTGACCACCGGCGAAGCAGTCTGAGCTTTCCTTTCTTTAGTAGTGGTTGTTGCAGACTTAGTAGACCTTTATGCTATGAGAGGCTAGTCTTGGTTTTCAAAGTCTCCTTCTTTCTTTCTTGACCTAAGATTGTATCTGTTAGAGGTGTACCCGGCCTTTTCTCCCCTACCTAACTCATGAATTTGGATGCTCATCAGGGATTTTTCATATGCATACTGAGTCAAATGGGGAAAAGGAGGAGCTTCTTCAACACAATGAATTTCAGGGTCAAACTCGTTTATCTCCCCCCCTCCCTCATGAGTAACCAGGTTATTTTGGATAGGGGTTTGAATCCTTTGATCTTCTCTATCTTTTTCCCTTTGTTCCTTTGGGAAGGACCGTGGTCCATTGTTATCAGGTCTCCTGAAACCTCTACCATTAGCATTCTGGGGATTTATGTACATGGGCTTCCCTTCTAACTCCCACCTTTCCATTCTAGCAGAAAGTGACTTTAGTATTCTAGCTGTCTCATCTATCTGAAGGGGTAGGGGAGAGGATCTGGGTGAGGAAGCTTTGGGCCTCTACCTAGATATGTTTCTACTAGCAGTGTTCCTAAGTCAGTCAACAACCAATATATTAGATTCTACCTCCACGGCTGCATCTTTCATATGGGCCAGAGTAGTGGCTCTTCTTTCCCTCAACAGGAGGAAGAAATCGGGATCAAAGGTGCTAGCATAAGTGATCTTTGCAGAAGCTTCGGAGGGTTTTATCTCGGCAGGGATTTTGTTGTACATTCTATTAAATCTCTTAGAGAAGTTGGAGACAGACTCTCCTTCCTTTCTCTTCAAATATCCAAACTCTATCATGTAATACATGAAGTCTTTTTTATCTCCCCATTGTCTCAAAAAGGCATTATCTAAAGCTTCGATCCCATCAATAGATCCAGGAGGCAGGGCCTTGAACCACTTTCTAGCCTCGCCTTGAAGGCTATGGACAAAAATCCTCATCCATACGTCTGCATGCATGATGAAATTATCATCAGCAAAACGGTAAAAGGCTTCTAGGTGTTCTTCTGCAGTTATGTCCCCCTCACCTATAAACTTGGGTAGTTGCTTGAGGTAACCATCTGCTAGGAGGGCATTGAGAGGTTGAGGTAACACAAGGGGAGCATACCTAGCGGCTATGATGGCCTCCATTCTGACCATTAGGGGATTTTCTCCTGCCATAGGGATATTACGTGGAGGAGAACTGGGAGGAGAAGGAGCTCGACCAGGGGATATTGAGGATGAGATTCTAAGGGGAGTGGGAAACACAGGGGATTTAGGGAGAAGGATAGTGAGCTTAAGCCGGCGGATGTGTCTGTTTGTGCAGAAGCGGCAACAGTAACAAGAGGAGGAGTGGTAAACCTAGGAGTGGGAAAATCTTCTGTGATCCTGGGCCTATGCCAAGTTACAGCTTCAGGGGAGAGGGGAGTGACAAGGATTTCTCCCTCCAATCCCAGACCAGGGGGGGAAACCTCAACAGGAACACTCCCGAAATTCAGGAAATGGGAAACTTCAGAAAGTGGTCTGCTAGGAAGCTGAGGAGGAGAGAATGGAGTTCCTACAAAAGGAGATGGCATATTACCTAGTTCGGTGGCGACAAATTCTCCTTCAGAGACCTTTCCTTTTCCAAGAACTACCTTCGGATCAGTTTCAAGTGTAGCTAAAGGCAGCTATGGATGGGACCGCGTGTGCCTACCTCTGAAAGCCACAATTGATACGGCAGGCTCGCCACAGTGGAGTCGTCACAATGGAGTCGCCAGGTGCATAGTAGCAATCATCAAAGGCTCTTATACCCGATGCACCTTCGGAATCAAAGGTTCAATGTCATTCAATCCCAAGGAAGATTTCCAACTTTGTCCTCGACAACGGTGCCAGAAATGTTGGCGACGGAAGTCACTCCTGGATTGCAGCAGGAGCAGAGCTCGATGCCCATCAGTTTTACGTCACGGTAGTTTTTAATGGGTGATCAAATGGGTAGTGACTCACGAAGATATCAATCTAACTCAGGGGCTAGGTCCGGCATGTAAGGAACAAAGGAGGTCTTGATCTAACTTCAGTCAGTAGGTTGATTTGAAAATGAGCAGGTTGAAGACTTGGTGAGAGGAGTGGACAAGCTACCTCAGGCAACAGGCCTTTCAGTAATTTGTAGAAGAAAAACTCTGAATGCGAGATCCTCTAGTTCAGGGCTTCGAGAAACTGAAAGGGGGACTTGACTGGATTCTCCAATTCCAAGTCGTTCAGCACTTAAGAAAATCACAAGGACCGATTAGAAACAATGCAACTGTTATAGTGATCCAATCTACATCATCCTATAATAGTTACAACTCAACTGGATTCTCCAATTCTGAGTCGTTCTAACACAGTGTAAACAAAGACGTGAAAGAAACTGACATTCATAAGACAAGAAGTCTCAAGAGTCCATGCACAAACAGAATAACAATGCTTCATTAAAGTGTTACAACCAAGAGCCTTGCTCAACCATCGATAGATTACAAAATACAAATACTGAGTTTATATACTCAGAAGAAAACACCCAACATCGGTGTGCTCATTCATCCAAGGCTTGGTGTCCCTTCAGCCAAATTCGGATGGGTATTCTTTGTCAAACACCACCTTAACTGCACATGGCTCCTGCAAGGGGAGCAGCTGAGCCATTAAGTGTCGAACTAGCGTGTGCATACCTCCTCTAGTTGGTCGAGGACTCGTCATGGCTTCTTTAGAAAAATGGGTACACAGGACCCTCTCGAGCAGACTGCTTGCCAAATTATCCATACTTTACACTTAATGCTTGAGGAGAGGTTTCAACTACCCCTTCTCATCTTCATTTACTCCAGGTGAAAAACCAGGATCGAGGCTGAATCGGATGGCACATGGAGATCACGATGATCCTTTCAGCGACTAGACTCGACGCCTTTGGCCCCTTTTTTGCACAGCTCCTTTTTTTCCCAAGTGACCACGGGCTGTGACCCTGAGTCTATTTCCAAAGCGCTTTCGGCATTCGTGAATAGAAGGAGTTAATCCTTTCTTATTCACAGGTGCGATGAGTGAAACACCGAGAGGGATTAATCGGGCGCCACACGTCTCTCCCAGATCTGACGGTCCTGAACTTACTCGGTGATGTTGTGGGCCCAGGTCCTGGACACTCCCAGCACTTTGTGCATCAGGAATATGACGGAGCTATTCCTTGCACCTTGAAATCGTGATGGGCGAAAAGGTGAGGAGCCTAATCGTGCACCAGGTGTACCCTTTGGATGAATGGCTGAGATTGCTTCTCGATACTGCAGGCCCGACTCTGAGCGCTTTTGGCACTCCGGGGTTCGGGGTTTCGAGATGTGAGAAGATGAGGGACTTTCACCCTTCAAACTCCCGAATGTCGATATGCCGACTAGATCTCGCACTATGTGTCGCTGGATCAGATGACCCATATTTAGTCTTGAAATATAGGCGCTTTCTCTGATGCTATATATCGGTTAACTTGGTAGCCCCAATATCTCGATGACCGTTGATCTGCCCTTATGGATGAATCTGGACCGTCGACAACATAACTTGGCCCTCTTACATTCTTGGAAGCCTTAAAACGAGATTTTTCCATGCTACTCTTGGGTGCTTCTCATGCATCTTGCAGACTCGAATACTCTTGTGCCTAGGACAAGAAATGTCGCTAACAGAGTTTTCCCAAATAATTTATCTCCGAGGAGGTTAGCTCCTATGGGTGTAGATTTCCAGCCTAAGTTCAAACACTACAGCGTTCAAAAAAAGGTTTCTATAAACCCCAAACCATATGCTAATTTCTCATAGAAAACTTATTCTATTATATTTGTATTGATTATGCCATCCCTATAATTTGTTTAATAAAACATCTAATAGTCTCAGAGAATCCAAGTTTTATATATGTTGAAAATCATGACTTCCAAATGTTGTGTACTATTTAACTAAAATGGATTACATGGGTGTTATCTGTTGGCATGTTTTACAGGAAGTGTATGTTTTTCATTGATGGCAAGTACAGCAGCAATGATGGCTTGAGTACAGGAAGGATGTGCCAGGCGGGCTCCAGAAGTATTTTGGGAAGACAATGTAGAGAAAGCTCATTAAAATCAGAGTATGCAGCGATGGATCTCATTGAGATTTCCCGATGAACGTCAGATCTAAGCCAGAGGTCCGACCTATGTTGGATTCAGGAGAATCTGCACCATCTTTAACGAGCAATGTGAAATGAGAAACCCCAAAATCATGAAACAGGCACATCACTCGAAGTTGCGGCTACCGGAATTTTGGTTACTAAGAGATGGAGATGTCAGAGACTCTCATCAACAGGAGTCCCGAAATCGCAAAATGTGAAATGGCGAAATGATCCGAGCTGTTGGTTCAAGGAGATCATGGACCATTGATCTGACTCCATTTTGAAGTGTTGGATACTGGGATTTCGGTTACCAGGATATGGAGATGTCAGAGACACACATCATCAGGAGTCCCAAAGTGCCGAAATGCGAAAACCATAAACAGGCGCATCGCTTGGAGTGTTGGATATCGGGATTTCGGTTACCGGGAGATGGAGATGTCAGAGACTCACATCATCAGAAGTCCCAAAGTGCTGAAATGAGAAAACCCAAAATAGGCGCATCGCTTGGAGTACTAGATATCGGGATTTCGGATACCGGGAGATGGAAATGGAAAAGACTCTCATCATAAGGAGTCGCGAAACCAGAAGTTGAGAAATGATAAAGACTCCATATCGGAGTTTCCGATATCGGGAGTAGGAGGAGTCAAGAGTAAAGACTCTTCATCAGAGGAGTCCTGAAATCGCGAAACCCGAAGTCGCAAAATGTCATAGACAAGATCAGTTTCAGAGTTTTGGGCACCATGACATGGAGATGTCAAGGTATTTCACCATAGGAATACCAAAATGTTGATTCGCTGAAATGAAAAATGATGGAGTACTAGACCGTTGATCTGACTCCATTTCGGAGTTCTGGATACCGGGATTTGAAGTGTCGAAACACTTCACCACCAAGAGTGTCGAAATTTCGAAATTTCGAAACGTGAAATTGCGAAATGCAGTTTCGACTAAAGCTGAGGTCACAACCATTGGTCACATCGGCGGAAGATAGGGGAAGGATTCAGCGAAGACAAGCTCCTTTTCAGAGTTTCGAGTACTAAAATCCTCCACCACAGTGATCCCAAAATGACGAAGAGTGGAATGCTGAAATGGACAGAAGATTTAGAGAAGTTAATCCAATGGTGCAGATGAAACTGAAGAAGATAGGAGGGCTACTGTAGCACTTCTCAGTGTAACTACTAGAAACCACTGATGGTTTCTACCAGAGGACTCGAAGAGACTTCTGTGTGATTGACAGAGGAGGTGAAGAAGCTCACGGCATATGCAAGTAGAACACTGACTGTTTGTGGAGGTGATTAACAACTGGATGAGCGTTGGAGCCTGTAACTACAACAGAGTAGTTGATCTCGACTGTAACAAAAGATGAAGAATCTTAACTACTGGTGATGCAAAGTAATTTGATCATGACACCCAATGATGATGGACACGTGGGATTAACAAACAGAGAAGTTGAAGAGTTGCAATGATGAACAGGAAGAGCACTTGGCATGCACAAGATGCACAGAGAGCATAAGAAGGTCGTACAAAGAAGAGATCAGGTAGTGGCGGTGAAGGGGGATGCATGTGTGAAGAAGGAGGCAGAGTGAAACAACTGAAATGGAAAAAAGACAAAAGGTGCATTGAATGGGAATGGTGCAGAAAGCACAAGAGGCAGAAGAATAGAAAAGTACAATGGATGCGTGTAGGAAGACAGAGCAGCGAAATCTTGCAGAATAGTGATGAGACTAGTAAGTTGTTGGTGAACACTATATCATTGTAATAAGTTTCAGTAATTCTTATTCATAAACTAGGGTGGTAGGGAGGTGCTAGGGAGGACTGGTGTCCTCAGAGGTTCAAGTGGGTGCTTGAAGATAGGAAGTTGTAGCTTCCGTCTAGTTGGTACTAGAGAAACTAGGGAGTTGGTGCTTCCTTCTAGTTGGTGCTAGAGAAACCAGGGAGTTGGTGCTAGAGAAATCTGGGAGTTGGTGCTTCCTTCTAGTAGGTGCTAGAGAAAATAGAGATTTGGTGCTCTCATAAAGTTGCATCTTGCAAAAACAGAGGTTGCTCCCTCATTATGAGTTGGTGCTCATATGTATGATAATGTAAAGAATGTAAATAATACTTATCATATAAAGAAGAAGAGGTTTTTACCCTTTATGGGTTTCCTCGAGAAATATCTGTCTCTGTGTATCTCATATATGTGACTGATGCTGAATGTGTCATTGCTTATTTCACTGCATTATTGTGATTATCATTGAGTGCCTTGTAAATAATTTTAAAAAAGCATAATTGTTTAAGCACGGTAACAACTGATTCACCCCCCCTCTCAGTTGTCCAACAATTGGTATCAGAGACAACCCCTTTTGTCTAAGGGTAGATCCTAGAGCTTAAACATGTCAAGCCATGAAGGAAATTCAACCAATAAGGCCCCTCTATTCGATGGAACAAACTTTGCCTTCTGGAAAGTTAGAATGAGAACCTACATAATGGGTTTAGGTGCAGATGTCTGGGATGTGGTAGATACTAGTTATGTAAATCCAGTTGTACTAGCTAATAAGGATGACAAGCTAGAATTTCGATTCAACGCTAAGGCTATGAATGTTATCTTGAGTGGACTTGTAGAAGCAGAATTCGTAAAAGTTATGCACCTAGGAACTACCAAAGAAATGTGGGACAAACACATTAGCAGTTATGAAGGTAATGAGAAGGTAAAGGACGCCAAGCTTCAAACCTACAGAAGATGAAGGAAGATGAAACTATTGGAAAATACTTTCTGAGAGTAGAAGAAATGGTAAATGCAATGAAAGAACTTGGTGAAAAAATTGAGGAACCCTCTTTAGTTCAGAAAATCTTGAGATCTCTCCTAGATAGGTTCAACCCGAAGGTCTCTGCTATAGAATAACTTAATGATCTAAAAACCTTGGAGTTTGATCAACTTCTCGGAACTTTGACTGCATATGAAATGAGAATAGTTAAAGATAAACCCACCTCCAGAGAAGCATCATTTAAAGAAAATAAGAATGAGGATTCTGAGCCCGATGAAATTGAAGAAAAATTTGTGAAGAGACTGAAGAAGGGATCAGGCAAATACAAAGGTAAACTGCCTTTCAAATGTTTCAACTGTGGTAGGATAGGTCATTTTGCAAATAAATGTCCCCACAAAGGAAAGGATGTCAGACATGTGATGATGACGAGAAGTACAAACACATAAATTTCTTTAAAGAGAATAACTTTAAGAAGAAAAGTCTTTGCATAAACAATGATGATGATCCTTCAGATGATGAAGACAATGACTCCTCTATTGAAGATAAACTAAATGACTTCATACTTATGGCCAAAGAGGATTATGATAATAACAACACAGGGAGTGATGTTAGTGAAGAAGAAGTTGTGGTTGACATGGAAGGAGAATTGATCAGTGCATTGGAAGAGATTGACAGACTAAGAATCAAGAACAGAAAGAAAAGACAATTGCTGATACAGTTCGAGAAAGACAGTAAAAAACATGATGAAGACCTTGTCCTACTAAAAGTAGAATTAGAAGAGGCAAAGAAAATCGAAGACATTCTGAAACGAAAATTATCAGAAAAGAAGGCAAGATGTGAAGCATTAGAACAAGAAGTAGTGAAAACTAGGAAAGAGATGGAGATGTTTCAAGCCTTGTATAATCTAAATCTGTCAAGTATCAAAGCCTCAGAAGGATTAGCCACCATCCTAAATCAACAAAGGAATCCAAAGTTGAAAATCGGTTTGGGTTATGAAGAGGGATCAAGTAGTGGAAAGCCAAGAAACGAAGAACCCATCAAGTTTGTCAAATGTACAACCAATAACAACAACGAACCTGCAGAAACAAAGGAAGACAATCAGCCACCCAGGACGAGTAAGGAAAAAGATGCTAGAAATGAATCTGTAGAACAAATAAATAATGTGCTCGCTGCTGAAAGACGTCATCAACATGGAAGAAATCGATTTGCACAAAGAAGACAACCATTTCCTAGGTACAAAGAATTTTTCCATGGCTATTGTTTCTACTGTTCTAACTTTGGTCACAAAGATGTAAAGTGTTCCTTAAGACTTAGACATGAGCAATTAATATTTCAAAGGAATAAATGCTTCCCACAACAAAGAATGATACAGCCAAGTATCAATCCTTCACAGACTGCAAATTGTCAAATTAAGTCTAGGGACATGCAACTAAGGAGGCCAAGAAATAATCAACAGTCAATGAGTAGACAACACTGCAACAATAAGTTTGACCTATTGAATAATGAGATTGAATGCTTCACCTATCATAACTTTGGACATAAATCTATTTACTGTCGGTTAAGGAACTATGAACCAGATTCAAAATCCCCTTCTAAAAATGTCAAGTTTTGGAAGAAGAAGGAAAGTGATAAGTGTGGATTAGTATTATCTGATCAAAGAAAAACAAACCCTTGGTATATAGACAGTGGATGCTCCAAGAACATGACGAGAGACAAAGGCAAGTTTCTATCTCTAAGTGAAAGAAAATTAGGAAACATAACCTTTGAAAATGATGCTCCAGGGAAAATAAAGGGCAAAGGGATGGTGAGCTTAAATAATGGAAAAGGAAAAGCCCAATATGTTCTACTTGTAGATGGGCTGAAACATAATCTTCTCAGTGTAAGTCAAATGTGTGAGAGAGGATGTGAAGTGGTTTTCATGTCCAAGGACTGCAAGATAAAGTCTGTAAACTCGGGACAAGTGGTGGAAAAAGGCATAAGGACAGAAAATAATGTATATGTGCTAAAAGAAAATAGAGAAGAATGTCATCTAAGAAGACATGATGAAATTTGGTTATGGCATAGGAGACTTGGACATCTAAAATTTGACCACTTAATCAAACTCAAAAAACTCGAGGCAGTAAAAGATCTTTCGAGAATATCAAAGCCCCAAGATTCAATGTGTAAACCCTGTCAAGTAGGGAAGCAAAACAGGACACAGTTTAAGTCCAAGAGCTTTACTTCAACAGAGAAACCACTCCAACGAGTTCATATGGATTTATGTGGACCATCAAGATAGGAAGGCACAGGGAAAGAAAACTACTTCATGTTGATTATCGATGATTACTCCAGACTTACTTGGGTTTCCTTTCTCAAGGAAAAGGCTGAAGCATTTGAGAAGTTTAAAATATTTAAGGCTTTAACTGAGACTCAAACAGGCAAGAGGTTAAAGGCAGTAAGATCAGACTGGGGAGGAGAGTTTATGTCAAGAGACTTAAAGGAATTATGCGATGAGCATGGGATCAAGAGAGAATACACAATCCCAAGAACTCCACAACAAAATGGAGTTGTTGAGAGGCAAAACAGAACAGTGCAGGAAATGGCCAGGTCAATGATGAATGAGAAGAACATTGGCCAAACCTACTGGGT
>ML807594.1:137360-176899 GCA_009831015.1 Picea engelmannii
ATAGTAAAGGATATAGATGCTATAATAAGAGGCTGCATAAAATGGTTGACTGTATTGATGTAAAAGTTGATGAAGGAATCCTAGCAAGAGAGATGTACAGTAATGAGTCTTCTACAGAAGACACAGCTAAAGCTGAAGATGAACAGGTCCAAGAATTAGAAAACGAAGACTCGGAATCAGATGAAGACTCATACAGTTAGATAGACTCAAATCAGTGGTTAACTTCAAATTCCTCCTCCAGAATCATTCAAAAGAATCATCCTGCAAGTCAGATAATTGGAGAAAAAGACAAAGGTGTACAAACCAGGAGAAAGCTAATCAAAAACACCGAATAGTCTCATATAGCCTTCATATCCAAGCTGGAACCCAAGAATTTTAATGAAGCCAACAAAGATGACCACTAGATTAAAGAAATGAATGATGAACTTGATCAGATTGAGAAAAACAATACGTGGGAGATGGTTCATAGACCTGAAGATAAAAATGTCATTGGCTCCAAATGGATCTTTAAGAATAAGTTGAATGAGAAAGGACAAGTTGTCAAGAATAAAGCAAGGTTAGTCTGTAAAGGATATGCTCAGATAGAAGGACTGAATTTTGATGAAACATTTGCGCCCATAGCAAGATTAGAAGCTATCATAATGTTTCTTGCCTATGCTTGTCATAAAAGGTTTAAAGTCTATCAAATGGATGTCAAGTCAGCTTTTCTAAATGGAGATTTAAGTGAAGAAGTCTATATGGAACAACTAGAGGGTTTCAAACTGTCTGATAACCCTTACTTAGTATGCAAGCTGAAGAAAGCTTTATATGGGTTAAAACAATCCCCTCGACCCTGGTATCACAGAATGGATATGTATCTCAAAGACAAAGGGTTCAAGAGAGGAACAACTAGCAATCTGTATATTAAAACAGAGGATAATAACTTGCTCATCATATTGGTCTATGTAGATGACATCATCTTCAGATGTAATAAGGATCCATTGGTACAATGGTTTGCTTCTGCCATGGAATCTGAGTTTGAAATGTCCATGATAGGAGAATTGTCATTTTTTCTTGGTCTGCAAATTACTCAAAGGTCTGAAGGGATGTTCATTTCTCAAGGAAAATATCTAAGAGAAATCCTGAAAAGATTTCAAATGGAAGACTCCAAACCTGTGGGTACACCTATGGTTACTGGATGCAAATTAAGAAAGGATGATGACTCACCTGATGTTGATCAAAGTTCATATAGATCAATGATAAACAGCCTGTTGTACATCATAGCATCTCACCCAGACATAATGCATGTTGTAGGAATGGTAGGAAGATTTCAGTCTGCACCTAAACAGAGTCATTTGGAAGCTGTAAAAAGAATATTCAGGTATTTGAAAGAAACAATGACTTATGGTTTGTGGTATCCCAGAAATCAGAATTTTTAGTTAACTACTTACTCAGATGCAGATTGGGAAAACTGTGTTGATGAGAGAAAAAGCACTAAAGGAGGAGAATTCTTCCTGGGTGACTCATTAGTAGCATGACTTAGTAAAAAGCAAGGTTCCATTTTTTTATCAACCACAGAGGAAGAGTATATTTCCGCTGCTACCTATTGCACTCAGGTATTATGGATGATTTAGACACTTGCAGACTTGGAGGTAAAATATGTTGTACCGATCCCAATTCATTGTGATAACACTATTGCCATCAGTGTGTATAAGAATCCTATATTCCACTCCAAGACCAAGCATATTCCCATAAAATACCATTTTCTGAGAGAGCAGGTCACTAATCAGGTTGTTCAGGTCCAGTACATTCCAACCACAGAACAAATTGTAGACATCTTTACTAAACCCCTAGCTAAGACACCATTTCAATATCTCTGACAAAAGTTGGGTGTCATTCTGTCTCACACCTAAGAAAGTCCATTTTGTTAGGGGGAGTTTTGTTTTGCTTGAATATCTAATGCCTCCTAAAAATTGCTGCAACAGCTTAGGGGGAGCATGTTTTCTTTGACATTGATGTCAAAGGGGGAGAAAAGGAGTGGTCCAGGTCAGATGCTACAGTTGGAGGTCCAAATGGATTAGCGAAGATTCTCAGGGTTTCCATCAATGCCAAAGGGGGAGATTGTTGGCATGTTTTACAGGCAGTGTATGCTTGTCATTGATGGAAAGTACAACAACGATGATGGCTTGAGTATAGGAAGGATGTGTCAGGCGGGCTCCAGAAGTATTTTGGGTATGACGATGTAGAGCAAGCTCATCAAAATCAGAGTATGCAGCGATGGATCTCATTGAGATTTCCCAATGAACGTCAGATCTGAGCGAGAGGTCCGATCGGCATTGGATCCAGGAGAACCTGCACGCTCTTTAATGAGCAAGGTGAAATGCGAAACCCAGAAATCGTGAAACAAGTGCATCATTCGAAGCTGTGGCTACCGGAATTTCGGTTACCGAGAGATGGAGATGTCAGAGACTCTCATAAATAGGAGTCTCGAAATCACGAAATGAAAAATGGCGAAATGATCTGAGCCGTTGGTTTGAGGATATTGTGGACCGTTGATCCGACTCCATTTTGAAGTGTTGGATATCGGGAGATGGAGATGTCAGAGACTCACATCATCAGGAGTCCTGAAGTGCCAAATTGAGAAAACTCTAAACAGGCGCATCACTTGGAGTGTTGGATACTGAGATTTCGGTTAGTGGGAGATGGAGATGTCAGAGACTCACATCATCAGTAGTCCTGAAGTGCCGAAATGCGAAAACCCGAAACAGGCTCATCGCTTGGAGTACTAGATACCAGGATTTTGGATACCGAGAGATGGAAATGACAAAGACTCTCATCATAAGGAGTCCCGAAGTCGAGAAATGATAAAGACCCCATACTGGAGTTTCAGATACCGGGAGTAGGAGGAGTCAAGAGTAAAGACTCTTCATCAGAAGAGTCCTAAAATCGCGAAACCCGAAGTCGCGAAATGTCACAGACAAGCTCCATTTCGGAGTTTCAGGCACCGCGACATGGAGATGTCAAGGTCTTTCACCACAGGAATAACGAAATGCCGATTCACCGAAATGAAAAATGCTAGAGTACCAGACCGTTGATCTGACTCCATTTCAAAGTTCCCGATACCGGGAGTTGAAGTGTCGAAACAATTCACCACCAAGAGTGTCGAAATGTAGAAATGTCGAAACGTGAAATTGCGAAATGCAGTTTTGACTAAGGTTGAGGTCACAGTCATTGGTCACATCAACAGAAGATAGGGGAAGGAGTTAGTGAAGACAAGCTCCTTTTCGGAGTTTCGGGGGTCTAGAAATGGAGAGTACTAAAATCCTCCACCATGGTGATCCCGAAATGATGAAGAGCGGAATGCCGAAATGGACGCAAGATTTAGAGAAGTTAATCCAATGGTGCAGATGAAACTAAAGAAGATCGGAGGGCTACTGTAGCACTTCTCAGTGTAACTACTAGAAACCACTGATGGTTTCCGCCAGAGGACTCAAAGAGACTTCTATGTGATTGACGAAGAAGGTGAAGAAGCTTAAGGCATCTGCAAGTAGAACACTGACTGTTCATGGAGGTGATTAACAGCTGGATGAGTGTTGGATCCTGTGAATACAACAGAGTAGTTGAGCTCGACTGTAACAAAAGATGAAGAATCTTAACTGCTGGTGATGCGAAGTAATTTGATCATGACACCCAATGATGATGGACACATGGGATTAACAAATAGATAAGATGAAGAGTTGCAATGATGAACAGGCAGAGCACTTGGCATGCACAAGATGCACAGAGAGCATAAGAAGGTTGTACAAAGAAGAGATCGGGTAGTGGCGATGAAGGGGGATGCATGTGTGAAGAAGGATGCAGAGTGCAACAGCTGAAATGGATAGAAGAAAAAAGGTGCATTGAATGGGAATGGTGCAGAAAGAACAAGAGGCAGAAGAACAAAAAATTACAATGGATGCATGCAGGAAGACAGTGAGGAAGAAAGAGCAGCGAAATCTTGCAGAACAATGATGAGACTAGTAAGTTGTTGGTGAGCACTATATCAATGTAATAAGTTTCAATAATTCTTATTCATAAACCAGGGTGGTAGGGAAGTGCTAGGAAGGACCGATGTCCTCAGAGGTTCAAGTGGGTGCTTGAACACAGGGAGTTGTAGCTTCTGTCTAGTTGGTACTAGAGAAACCAGGGAGTTGGTGCTTCCTTCTAGTTGGTGCTAGAGAAACCAGGGAGTTAGTGCTTCCTTCTAGTTGGTGCTAGAGAAACCTGGGAGTTGGTGCTTCCTTCTAGTAGGTGCTAGAGAAAACAGAGAGTTGGTGCTCTCAGCAAGTTGCATCTTGCAAAAACAAAGGTTGCAGCCTCATTATGAGTTGGTGCTCATATGTATGATAATGTAAAGAATGTAAATAATACTTATCATATAAAGAAGAAGAGTTTTTTACCCTTCATGGGTTTCCTCGGGAAATATCTATCTCTGTGTATCTCATATATGTGACTGATGTTGAATGTGCCATTACTTATTTCCCTGCATTATTGTGATTATCATTGAGTGCCTTGTAAAGAATTTTAAAAAAGCAGATTTTTTTACGCACGGTAACAACTGATTCACCCCCCCTCTCAGTTGTCCAACATTATCTACAATGTCATCATACATAAGAGGACCCCTAAACCTATTATTTTGTCTATTTAATAGAATAAATCAATTAATCACATCCATTGCAATGGGTTCTATTGGCAGTTTCCTAGGTATGTTCACGGGGTCTCCACTTAATGAACCTATGACATAGCGTATTAATTTATGGGATATTAAATAATACCCCTAATTTCAATAGATATTGATAAATACCTCCCCAAATCCTTTTGTTTAACCCCACTCCCAAAACATTTTTCCAATTAAAAACCCCTATTTTTACTAGATATCCCTTATTTTTATGAAATACCCCTTTTTAAACCACCTGATACCCTACATCCTCCCCCCCCCCTTTAAACACCTACAATATATTGACTCTATTTTTCATAATTTAAAAACCCCCTTTATGAATGAATGTGATAATATATTGGTGAATAAGGTAAATTCCCCGTGGGTATTTTTTTCATGATATCTAGTGTAGATGCATTGAAGATATATTTTATATTGAATATTTAAATACAAATAATATGTTTACAATGTGGAACTAGATATTCATTTTTTTTAAGATGTGATCACCACAATCATCGATGTGAAACTTCATGACAAAAAAATTATATTAGATCATAATGAATAGAGATATTAACAACCTAAAAATGTATATATGTATTAAGAATTTTTATAGGGTAACATGCGGGCTATAACCTTACAAACATACTTTATTCATGGGAGATATTACTATCAATATTAGTTTATTACCATTGCAAAAATTTCCAAAATACCTATGTGTGAGGTACACCAAACAAGAAAGTTGTTGCAACTATTGCATCAGTGCTTGAAGTTGTCACTAATGCATCTCAAGGTGATGTAGGAGTACTATCAAATCATAGAAACTGAACACAAGAAATAATTAGATATAGACAAAAAAAATTCATATTAAACTATATATAAAACTAGTCATGTGTGTGTGTAAAATAAAGTACAAAGATATGATTTCATGCTAACTACCTCCATGAAACTATTATGTAAAACACCCTTTATAGGAATATAACAATTCTTCCAACAATGTGAGCAATGTTGAGGATCACACATGTTATTTTTCTTAATGAACAAGAAATTCCATTCTATTTTTCTGAGTAAAAAATAAATATTACAAACATGAATAAAAATGGTCTCAATGGAATCATTTAAAATATGTGCTTTTATTATAATTAAGTCAATTGATACACGGTATTTGCTCCCCTTTTTTTATCATTAGTGAGGTAGTTGTTTTTTCGTTATAACAAAACTACTTTATTTAAATATTATCTAACTAATATTTTATATATCAATGATATGATCACGACTTTATTACATCAAGTAAGACTTATATAATAACACCCCACAAGTATTATGATACAATTGAAAACATCAACTACATCATTCCTAATATGTTTGTATTTCACAAACAATGCTTGGACTAAGTAGGTATCCATCAAGTTTCCTCGTAACCCTTGTAAAGTTGTAGTTCTTGAGTTGAATTATTGAGTTCCCAAATTTCACCTCTGCAAACCCCCAAATTATGAATCTTCCAAATTAAATTACTACATAGCAATGCACATGCATGTCTGATAACCCCATTATTGAGAGAGAATTCTCGAGACCCACACACTCTCAAACTATTAGGAAATAATCGATATTGAGCATCACATGCACTTCATCCCTTCCTTGTCTACTGAGTGTGGGCCTCTTAAACCATGAGAGCATCATCTATTTCTATTCTCCTCTATTTTGATAAGGTACAAGGGTAAATGTTTCTCTACTACATCAAAAAATGTTGATACAAGGTTGAACATTAATTTTCATTCTAGAAATATCTCCATCTTTTGAGTCACTGAGGTACCTATCCAAGGTGCTCCCATAGTTATATATGATAATATTCCAAGTATAGGTTTTATCTATTCAAAAATTTCATTTTCTAGAAATAATACTAGAAACCCTAAACTTACCGAAAAATGAAAAAAATAATGTAACAACAAAAATAAAATCAGGAAACAATAATATCTATTTGATTTTTAGTCCCCCCACCCACCTACCAATCTGGTAATTAAATAACTTTGTGTGTGTGTGTATGTGTGTGTTTGTGTGTTTCAATTCAATTAACTTTGTGTCTATATGCATTTTTTCTTCAATTTTGTATTTGTAAAACAATATTTGTGTTTATGAAGTGTATTCTCTTCTTAGTAAATCACGCATAAATCATTCGAAAAATACATTGGTTCTTGCATATTCATTAGAGAAATTTATTTTGTATGGAATTTCTATGTTTTTCATATATCTCCTTGCATGGATTTAGTTAGATGTTTCTTGGATTAGGATTATCTGGTATCTCCTCTTGACAACATGTTCCAATGGTTCCCTTGTGTATCCAAATATTAATTAAAAACATATTTCTTTCAGTTGATATGGTGTCTTCAAATTGATGTATCTATGAATAATGAATTGATATGAAATGTCTACCTCTCTCTCTTAACAAGCTTCACTTCTATATTGATATAATGGATTTTAGGGACTCTTGTCACTTATGGAAGTTTCTTATAATACTTTTTATTTGCTTCATGAATAGGACACCACTATAATTTATTTGTCTCATGCGTATTAACTTGCAAGAATTGAATTGGCATCCACCTTTGCAAGATTTAAGAATTATACTAAATAACCAGAGGCTTTCATAGTTATATAAAATTATCAAACATTCTACAATTTCGATATGCTATGACATTTTCCTTTACAATTTTCCAATAATCATTTGACTATTTCATAAATTAAAAAATATTTACTTCAATTGCCATTATGTATGCATAAAACTCTAAATTCAATCAAATGACTTGACTTATAAACTCATCTTTCTCCTTGAAACTTGTGGTTTCGATATTGATCAAATTCAATCACTTTTTATTAATATTTAAATCTTCTATGAAATCCTTTTCATATCAACTTCTCAATGGGTCATACCTACCATTTTCTCTATCTTTCATGAACCCACGAACCACCCTCTGGAATTTACCAATATTAAAATAGTTGATATGGCGAGCTAAAAAAATTCAACCCATAATTTACTAATGAAATATAATGACACCTCTTTGTTATTGTAGGGAGATTTGTCAAAAACCATAAACCACCTATGGTCTATAATAGGTTGGCATGTGCATCAATCTATGCAAATCAAGGTTTGACCCTAGTGAATGTTATATGAAATGGAAGGATATTAGGCCAGGGGGTTAGGCCTCTACGTAGGAGGTAAATGCCTTTTCAATGGTTCACACCTACCATTTTATCTATCTTTCATGAAACCATGACCCACCCCTTGGAATTGACCAATGTCAAATTAGATTACATGGAAAGATAAAACAAATTTAGCCCATAATTTTCTAAGGAAATATGATGACACCTACTTGTTATTCCAAAGAGGTTTGTCAAAAACCATAAACCACCTATGGTTTATTATATTTTGGCATGTGATGAAGTCCATGAAAATGTGGTTTTTAATCATTGGACAATGTAATCCAGTTATGGGGTAAATAAACAAGGTCATGACCTCTTGTTTTGAAATTTGTATATATCTCACCTACCTTATATATAAACCCATATTGTAGTGTCAATTGGGTTTATCCCGACTGGTTTTTGTTGAGGGGTGTTTCCCCCCCACCTAGGTTCAATTCCCGCAAGTGACATGTTAATCTCTTAAATAAGAAATATATCAAAAAAGCCTTGGTTTTCTACAAAAAATTGGCTTACCCTCATTACCATCCTCAAAATGAGGGGAGTTTCCCGGTGGGCTTCCCCAGGCTCTATTCCAAAAAAAAAAAAACCATACTATAATATTCAAACATCATATCCTTATAATCGTAAATATAAAATAATTGGCCTTAGGCATTAGTAATTGAATATATAATGTCTGCAATGATGTATATAGTGAAAAGTGTGAGGGATCCTTGGTGTTTCTAAACTATCATATTAGGATTGTCAATTAGTCAAGGTCATTGTCAATTTCATTGTTTGCATTTAGTGGTTGGGATTTAGGGTTGGGTCTTTCTTCATTCGATGATGGTGGGTTCAGGTTCTATTGAGATGTATGCCCCATGAAAATGTTATTTATATGTTGTATTTGAAGAGGTTTAAAATATATTTTTATTTGTTTATAAGTTGAGAAATTTATAAAATAGAAAAAGAAAAAAAATTAGTTAAACCTACTTCAAACCAATATAGAAAAATGTGAACATTGACATCCCCTTAGTAGTCAAAATATCCTCCAATTTCTCCAGAATGTATTATGTAGCTTGGATTTAAAAAAAAAAAAATGTTGGCCCTATTTTTTTATTAATACACATATGAATGCACATGTTCTTAGGAAACCATGCACATTCTTAAAATCACATGTGTGATATTAAAAGTATGACTTGGAATTCAAAGAGGCATCCCACATGGTGATTTCGAGAGAAACAAAGATATAGAAAAAGGAGTGCATGCATTCTTTCATGAATTCATTCCTAGGCATCCCATTGCCAATTTTTTGACCACCAAATTCTTGCGAGCACCTACCAAAATAAAAAGAGGAGTCGAATATGAGGAAAGATAAAACAATAGTAGTAAAGTAAATAATATTTGAAGTTAAGTGCATAATATTTTAACACAGAATTCCATTGAAAATTGAAAAGTTGAATGAACCATGTAATGATGAAGACATGATTTTGAATAACTTATGGACTCTAATGCATGAGCATCATCAACAAAAGGATGTGACCCTAAGGAAGATGTGAAAAACTAGGGAGGAAGAGTATGAGACATCCAAGGTGGAAATATCGAAGGTTCAAGCCATGAAGACATTTTGATATAAAGCATTGAGCTAAAGAAAGATTTATCATAATATAGTTAGCAGATAGATGGATAGGCAGTGGGAAATAATCTCAGAGATAGGATGAACATGTGTTGAACCTAAGGTGATGTATTGTGTGAGAGAAGAAATACATGAAGCTAATGCACAATGGCCATGTTGTTGGAAATACTAAGACAACTGAGAGGGGGGGGGTGCGTGAATCAGTTGTTACTGTGCTTAAGCAATTTTATTCCTATTAAACTATTATTAATACTCTCCAAGTGATCATCAAGATTATGCAAGTCATGAAAAACAAAAATAGTAAAACATCAATCACACATATGGTATACATAGAGACAGTTATTCATGAGGAAACCCATAAAGGGAGAAAACCTCTTCTTCTTCGAATGATAGGAAGTCTTTTATGTTCTGTACATCATCTTTCCTTGAGAAAAAACTCAAAATGATGCTGCAACCTCTTCTTTAACAAACTGCAACTTGTTGAGAGCACCAACTCTCTGGTTTCTCTAGCACCCACTAGAAGGAAGCACCAACTCTGTGAGTGTTCCAGCACCAACTTCCAGTCACACAGGAACCAACCTGTATAATAGAAAACAATGGCTCTCCCTTGCACCACCCTACCACCTTGATTTTTTTTTGCTGCAACTAGATGGAAGCTACAATTCCCTGTGTTCAAGCACCCACTTGGAAATTTGAGGATAATAGTCCTCCCTAGCGCCACCCTACCACCCTGAAATATGAATATTTTATTTCTAAAATTTATTATAGTGATATAGTATTTATCAATGGCCTACCAGTCTCATCATTGTTCTGCTACACTGCTCTGTTATGATGCATCAGTGTCTTGTTGTTGCTCGCATCTTCTTGCACACACCCTGTTCATCTTCTCTTGCCCCTTTTATGCTTTGTGCCACCTCTTCATTCTTTTTGATGCGTCTCTGATATTCCCTTCAGATCATGCACTACATCACATCCTACACACATGCATCACACTCGAAAAAGAAAACTTTCTTCTGTGTTCTACATGTCTTTCACACGCCGAGTCCTCTACATGATCATCATTTGAACTCTTTGTCTTCTCTGGCGGTTATTCAGAATTTGTTCATCATTAGTGGGCATTATCCTGAGATTCCTTGGATTCTTTGGCAGTCCCAACTCTTCATCTTCTCTGGAAGTTACAATTAGTCATTTTTTTGGTGTCTTTCGCTTCTAATCCCCTTACTTCATGTGACCACCGGTGGTGACCAAACACTTATTCAAAAGGCGCTTCGCGATCTTGGTCTAGAAAGAACTAGATCCCTTTTTTTTTATATGACCTTGGGCGATGAACTTCACATGACCACACAATTGCACGCCCGTCCATAGGCGGTTTGAGGGTAACCCACTTTTCACCCCACAATTCACTACGGAGCTCCACGTATGCCTTTGGTGATACTGTGGTTTTTATTGTGGCCTGCTCATGAAAATTTAAGACTCGAGCATTTTTTGACCCCACAATGCAACGAGACCATCGATCTCATGATATTCACGGTTCTCCTGAATGGACGGTTCAGATTTTATCTTTCACGATCCGCGGATCATATCCAACCTCCCTAAATCAACGACTGTGATTTATTTCGTGATCCAGGCTTCGGGAATTTCAAATATCAAACCCTTATTTTTTTCGTACGCCAATCTTTCAGTGTCGATGATCCATGGACACCTGTCCTTCTCAATTGATGACTCTGCCCCCACTTCGGGATTTTGACCTTTCAACCAGATCAATGATTTGCATCCCCTTTCTCGATCAATAGTTGAGATCTCCTTTGGGTCTCCAGACTTCTGAAATCTCAAATCTCAAACTTACGCTCTGGATCAGACGACCCAGATTCACTTCGGACGATCTAATGCTTTAGATCTTCTTCAGATGATCTGACGACTGATATTTTCTTCAGATGATCCAATGATCGAAAATTTATTTCAGCTCTTCGGACTTCAGAGATTTCAAATATCAAACTAACGCTCTACATCAGATGACCCAGATTCACTTCAGATGATCTGATGCTTGAGATCTTCTTCAGAAAATCTGATGATTGAGATTTACTTTGGATGATCCGACGGTTGAGAATGTATTTCGGCTCTCCGGATCTTCAAACTTCAGAGATTTCAAATCTCAAACTAACGCTCTGGATCAGATGACCCAAATTCACTTTGGACGATTTGACGCTTGAGATATTCTTCGGACGATCTGACGACTAAGATTTACTTCGGACGATCCGACGGTCAAGAATGTATTTCTGATCTCTGGCTCTCGAGACTTCAGAGATTTCAAATCTCAAACTGATGCTCTAGAAGTGATTTCTCCATAGATTAACCTCCTCACATATTTAGACTCGAAACTAATGTTGTCCATTGATCATGATCTTGGATCAACGACTCAATTTTTATGTGGTGCATATTTGCCTTGGTTTAGATCCAACGAAACTCCAACTTTGATTATATTATCCTTCCACTTTAGAAAGATCTGACAGCTGACAGAAATTCGCATAGTTAAGATCTCAAATCTTTTATCGCGCTTATCCTATCCTCCCACTTAATTTGATCTGATGGTTGACGGGTATTCGGATAATCAAATTCTCAATCATTTGGCCCCACTTATCCTATCCTTCCACTTAAAGTGATCCAATGGTCATTTAGACTCTCAAATAAGATCCACGATAAAAAATGATTGCGGAAAAACAACTTGGGAGTGATTTAATTCGTCACCCAAGCTCCATAGTTTGAAGTTGTGTGTTTTTTGGTGAGTCAACCACAATCGTCAATCTTTGAAGCTATAAGATCTGACGGTCTTGACTAATTGCAGGATTGAAAATAGCATGATATTTAATTCTCCTTTCTATCTCCACAATCTATCCATGCCTTTGATCTGGCAGTTGTGCATCTGATGGTCATGAATTAATCTGACTTAATCTGATCGTTTGTTAGATCAACCACAATTGTCAATAATTGGGATTATGAGATCTGAAGATCTAGATCGATTGTGGGATTAGAACTAGCAATTTGTTTAATTCTACTTTCTCTCTCCACAATTCATCCTTGTCGTTGATCTGGCTTGCAGATCCGATGGTCACAATCCTTCTTCTAAGTTGCTTTGATCTCTGCATATTGTTCGCTCCTCCTCCTCAGCTTATGCTTTTACTTTTCATTGATGGAAACCCTGAAATGATGCACTATTCTGCTTAGACCTCCAACTGTAGCATCCAAACCACACCTTTTCTCCCTCTTTGAAATCAATTTCAAAGAAAACATGCTCCCCCTGAGTTGTTGTAGTACTTTTCGGAGGTATGAGATATTCAACCAAAACATACTCCCCCTGATAGGGTGGACTCTCTCAGGTGAGAGAAGGGATGACACCCAGCTTCTAACGGAGATATTCAAATGGTGTCTTGGCTAGGGGTTTAGTAAAGATGTCTGCAATTTGTTCTGTGGAAGGAATATAATTCAACTGAACAACTATGTTTGTAACCTTCTCTTTGAGAAAATGATACTTTATTGGTATATGCTTTGTCTTTGAATGGAGAAAGAGATTCTTCGAGACACTAATGGTACTGGTGTTATCATAGTGAAGTGGAATGGGATCAATATAATTTACCTTCAAATATTCAAGAGTTTGTATCATCCATAAGATATGAGTGCAACAAGTAGAAGCAACCATGTACTTTTCCTATGTAGTTGATAATGAAATAGATCCCTAGTTCTTACTAAGCCATGCTACTAATGAATCACCTAAGAAGAATGCACCTCTCAAGTAGAAGCAACTGGTTCTCTTTCTCTCATCCAAACAGTTTTCCCAATCAGCATCTGAATATGCAGTTAATTTTAAATTTTGATTTCTAGGATACCAAAGACCATAAGTCATTGTACCCTTCACATATTTGAATATCCTCTTGACAAATGCTAAATGACTTTGTTTAGGAGCAGTCTGATAATGACCTACCATTCCAACAACTTGCATTATATCAGGACGAGATGTTTTGATCTACATAAGACTGCCTATCATTGATCGATATATTCTTTGATCAACATCAGGTGAAATATCATCTTTACTGAGCTTTCAACCAACCACCATAGGTGTACTAACATGAGAGGAATCCTCCATATGAAACCTATTTAACATCTCTTTCAAATATTATTCTTGAGAGATAAATATCCCTGCAAAACTCTGATTGATTCGTAAACCAAGAAAATATGATAGTTCTCCTATCATGGACATCTCAAACTTAGTCTACATTGAATTAGAAAAACACTGAATTGAAGGGTCATTAATGCATCCAAAAATAATGTCATCTACATAAACCAAAAAAACTAATAAATCATCACCTTCAGACTTAATGTATAGATTATTGTCAACAATACCTTTCTTGAACCCTTTGTCTTGTAGATTTTTTTCCAGTCTATGATACCAGTCTCGCGGTGCCTGTTTCAGTCCATATAATGCCTTTTTCAACTTACAGACATAGTCAGGATTATCTATCAGTGAAAATACTTTAGGTTTATCCACATATACATCTTCTTATAGATCTCCATTAAGAAAAGTTGACTTAACATCCATCCGATATACTTTAAATTTCTTATGACAGGCATAGGTAAGAAAAATTTTGATGGCTTCCAATCTTTCCAGTGGTGCAAAGGTTTCATCAAAATCCTGTCCTTCAACTTGTGCATACCCCTTACAGGATAATCTAGCTTTATTACTAACTTTTTTTTCTTGTTCATTCATTGTGTTCTTAAACACCCATTTGGATCCAATTACATTCTTATCTGCAGGTCTAGGAATAAGCTCCCAAGTATTGTTCTTCTCAATCTGATCTAGTTCCTCATTCATTGATTTTAACCAATTTACATATTTATTGGCTTCATCAAAGTTCTTGGGTTCCAACATGGATATGAAGGCTATATGTGATTTCTTGGTGTCTTTGATTATCCTTCTCCTAGTTTGTACACCTTTGTCTTTCTCACCAATTATTTGACTTACAGGATGATTCTTTTGAGTAATTATGGAGGAAGGATTTGATGTTGTCTACTGATTTGAGTCTGCCTTAGTATTTGTATCTTCATCTGACTCAGAGTCTTCTTTTTCTGATTCTTGGACCTATTCATCTTCAACTTCAACTATATCCTCTATTGTTGATTCAATATTTCTCACCTGTCTTACTAGGACTCCTTCATCAACTTTTATGTCAATGCAATCGACCAATTTATGCAGCCTCTTATTATAGCATCTGTATCCTTTACTGTTTGTAGCATACCCTAAGAAGATTCCTTCATCGGCCCTAACATCATACTTGCCAAGGTTTTCATTATTATCTTTTATGTAGCACTTACTCCCAAATACTTTGAAGCATTTGATTGAAGTAGGTATTCCATACCACAGTTCATAAGGTGTCTTGTCACTGTGTGGTCTAAGGTGAGCTTTGTTAAGAATATGGATTTTTGTGTGTATTTCTTCTACCTAGTAGGTTTTACCAATGTTCTTCTCATTCATCATTGACCTGGCCATTTGTTGAACTATTCTATTTTTTCTCTCAACTACTCCATTTTGCTGTGGAGTTCCTAGGATTGTGTATTCTCTCTTGATCCCATGTTTATCACAAAACTCCTTGAAATCACTTGACATAAATTCTCCTCCTCTATCTTATCTTACAACCTTTAATATGTTGTCTGTTTGATTCTCAGTTAAAGCCTTAAATATTTTAAATTTCTCAAATTCTTCATCTTTTTCTTTGAGAAAAGAAACCCAAGTGAGTCTGGAGTAATCATCAATTATCAACATGAAGTATTTTTCCTTCCCTGTTCCTTCCTGTCTTGATGGTCCACATAAATCCATATGAACTAATTGGAGTGGTTTCTCTATTGAATTAGAGCTCTTGGATTTAAACTGTGTCTTGGTTAACTTTCCTACTTGGCAGGGTTTACACACATAATCTTGTGGCTTTTATATTCTTGGAATATATTTTACTGACTCAAGATTTTTTATCTTGATTAAGTGGTTAAAGTTTAGATTTCCAAGTCTCCTATGCCATAAACAACTTTCATCATGTTTTCTTATATGGCACTCTTCTCTATCTTCTTTCAGCACATATACATTATTATATGTCCTTATGCCTTTAGCCACCACTTGTCTTGAGTTTACAGACTTTATCTTACAATCTTTGGAAGTGAACACCAATTCACATCCTCTGTCACACATTTGAATTACACTGAGCAAATTATGTTTTAGCCCATCTACAAGAAGAACATCCTGGGCTTTTCCTTTTCCATTACTTAAACTCACCATCCATTTACCCTTGATTTTATCTGGTTCATCATTTCCAAAGGTCACATTTCCTATTTTTCTTTTACTTATAGGCATAAACTTATCCTTGTCTCCAATCATGTGCTTGGAACATCCATTGTCTATATACCAGGGGTATTTTTGTTTTTGAGCTAAAAGTACTTGACCACATTTTTCACTATCTTTCTTTTTCCATGTGATGGAATTTCTAGCTAAGGGTTTTATCCTTGGATCTGCTTTGTAACTCTTCAGATGGAAGTTTGTGGCTTTGTGGCCGAAGTTATGACAGTTATAGAATTCGAGCTCAATGTTCAAGAGGTCAAAGTGATTGGTGAAACTTTGTCTACTTATTGGTTGTTTTGTTCTATGCTGCAAAGATTGTTTGTTTCTTGATCTCCTCAGTTTCATGTCTCTAAACTTAATTTGACAATTTACAATCTTATGACCAAAATTAGAGCAGTAAAAACAATAACCATGGAAGAAATTTTGGTACCTAAAGGATGGCCTTCTTCTTGTCATTTGTTGCTCCGTCTTCTGATAACTTTGTTTTTTATCAGGGATCATCTTGTCTTTATTAGCTTTTGGTGGCAGAGTACTCACATGGTCTGATTGCCTATTGACTTGGAACTTGATCATCTTTACTGACTCTTTTCTTTCTAGTTGTTCGTTGCTTGAACCACTTACATAGCCTAAAATAGTCTTCAACAAAGGAGATATCTATTTGCTCAGAATGTCATTTAGTTATGTTGAGGCTTTAATGCTTGGAATATTTTGGAGATAAAATGCTTTAGTTTTCTCCATTTCTTTTCTGGTTTTTACTACCTCTTCTTCCAAGGCTTCACATCTTTCCTTCTTTTCTGATAATTGTTGTTTCAGAATGTCCTCTATTTTATTTGCCTCTTCTAGTTCCACTTTTAGTAGGGCAAAGTATTCATCAGGTTTTTTACTGTCTTTCTTGAACTGTATCAGCAATTGTTTTTGCTTTTTCTTCTTAAATCTGAGTCTAGAAATTTCTTCTAAAGCACTGATCAGTTCTCCTTCCAAGTCAACCACAACTTCTTCATCATCAAAATCACTTCCTGTGATCGTATTATCATAATACTCTTTGTCCATAAGAATAAATTCATTAATATTATCTTCACAAGCATAATCACTATATATGTCTCCTGAAGAGTCATCATTGTTTACACATAAAAGTTTCCTTTTACCAAATCTCTTGCATTTGTACTTCTCTTCACCTTCAACATTCTGGTCCTTCTTCTTGTGTGGACACTTAGATGCAAAGTGACCTATATTTCCATACTTAAAACATTTAAAGGAAAACTTGCCTTGGTACTTGCCTGATCCTTTCTTTAGTCTTCTCACAAATTTTTCTTCAATCTCATCAAGCTCAAAATCCTCATTCTTATCTTCTTTAAATGATGCTTCTCTAGAGCGGGGTTTATCTTTACCTATCCTCATTTCATAAGCAGTCAGAGTTCCTAGGAGTTGGTCAATAGTCAGAGTTTTAATATCATTCAGCTCTTCTATTGCAGAAACTTTTGGATTAAATCTATTGGGTAGAGATCTTAAAATCTTCTGAACTAAAAATGAGTGTTCAATGTTCTCACCAAGACCCTTCATGGAATTCACAAGCTCCTCAACTCTTAAAAAAAAATTACTAATTGTTTCATACTCATTCATCTTTAGTTGTTCAAATTTCAATCTATGTGTCTGAAGTTTGGCACCTTTTACTTTCTCATCTCCTTCATAATTGCTAATAAATTTATCCCACATTTCTTTGGCAAATTCAAGTTGCATGACCTTTACAAATTTATCTTTAGCAAGCCCACTCAAGATAGCATTCTTTGCCTTAGTGTTGAATCTGAATTCTAGCTTGTCATCCTTATAAGCTAGTACAATTGGCTTTACATAACCAGTCTCTACAACATCTGAAACATCAGGACCAAAGGCCATGATTATGTTCTCATTCTAACCTTCCACAAGGAAACATTTGTTCCATCAAACATAGGAGACTTATTGGTTGAAGTTCCTTCATGGCTTGTCATGTTTAAGATTATTGATATACCTTTAAATAAAAGGAACCCTCTCTGATACCAATTGTTGGAAATACTAAGACAACTGCGAGGGGGGGGGGTGAATCAGTTGTTACTGTGCTTAAATTTTTTTATGCCTATTAAAATATTATTAATATTCTCCAAGTGATCATCAAGATTATGCAATTCATGAAAAACACAAATAGTAAAACATCAATCACACATATGGTATACACAGAGATATATATTCATGAGGAAACCCATAAAGGGATAAAACCTCTTCTTCTTCTAATGATAGGCAGTATTTTATGTTCTGTACATCATATTTCTTTGAGCACAAACTCAAAATGAGGCCATAACCTCTTATTTAACAAGTTGCAACTTACTGAGAGCACCAACTCTCTAGTTTCTCTAGCACCCACTAGAAGGAAGCACCAACTCCCTGAGTGTTCCAGCACCAACTGGATGGAAGCACCAAATTCCAGTCACACATGAACCAACCTGTATAACAGAGAACAATGGTTCTCCCTTGCACCACCCTACCACCCTGATTTTTTCTAGCTACAACCAATTGGAAGCTACAACTCTGTGTGTTCAAGCACCCACTTGAAACTCCGAGGACAACAGTCCTCCCTAGCACCACCCTACCACCCTGAAATATAAATCTTTTCTTTCTGAAAGTTATTATAGTGATACAGTATTTATCAATGGCTTACCAGTATCATCATTGTTCTGCTACACTGCTCTATTCTGATGCATCAGTGTCTTGATGTTGCTCGCATCTTCTTGCACACACCCTGTTCAACTTCTCTTGCCCCTTTTATGCTTCTTGTTGCCTCTTCATTCTTTTCACTATATATCTGATATTCCCTTCAAACATGCACTGCATCACATCTTACACACATGCATCACACTCGGAAAAGAACACTTTCTTGTATGTTCTACATGTCTTTCACACGTTGATTCTTCTGCATGATCATCATTCGAACTCTTCATCTTCTTTGGTGGTTATTCAGAATATGTTCATCATTAGTGGGCGTTATCATGAGATTCTTTGTCTTCTCTGGTAGTCGTAACTCTTCGTCTTCTCTAGCAGTTACAGTCAGTCATTTTTTTTGGCAGATTTGGATTCTAAACCCCTTACTTCACATGATCACCGGCGGTGACCAAACAACTATTCAAAAGGCACTTCACGATCCTGGTATAGCAAGCACTAGATCCCTCTTTTTTTATATGACCTTGGGTGATGAACTTCATGTGACCACGCGATTACGAGCGCGTCCATAGGTGGTTTGAGGGAAACCCACTTTGCACCCCGCAATTCACTACAGAGCTCCACGTATGACTTTAGTGATACTGTGGTTTTGATTACGGACTGCTCACGAAAAATTAAGACTTGATCATGTTCTGACCTCGCAATGCGATGGGACCATCGATCTCATGATCTTGATGGTGCTCTTGAACGGACGGTTCAAATTTGATCTTTCACGATATGCAGATCAGATCCAACCTCCCTAAATCAACAACTGTGATTTATTTCATGATCTAGGCTTCGAGAGTTTCAAATATCAAACTCTATTTTCTTCCGTACGCCAATATTCTAGAGTCAATGATCCATGGAAACTTGTCCTTTTCAATCGACGACTCTTCCTCCACTTCGGGATTTTGACCTTTCAACCAGATCAATGGTTATGCATCCCCTTTCTCGATCAACGATCGATATATCCTTCGGGTCTCCAGACTTCTGAAATCTCAAATCTCAAACTTACGCTCTGGATCAGACGGCCCAGATTAACTTCAGACAATCCAATGCTTGAGATCTTATTTAGAAAATCTGACGACTGAGATCTTCTTCGGATGATCTAGTGGTCGAAAATTTATTTCGGTTCTCCAGCTCTTCGAACTTCAGAGATTTCAAATCTCAAACCGACGCTCTAGATTAGATGACCTAGATTCACATCAGACGATATGACGCTTGAGATCTTTTTCAGACAATCTGATCACTGATATTTACTTCATACGATCTGACAGTTGAGAATGTGTTTCAGCTCTCTGTCTCTCCAGACTTCGGAGATTTCAAATCTCAAACTGATGCTCTAGATCAGACAACCCAGATTCACTTTGGATGATCTAACGCTTGAGATATACTTCGGATTATCTAATGACTGAGATTTACTTTAGACGATCCAAAGGTCAAGAATGTATTTCGACTCACCGGCGCTCCAGACTTCGGATATTTCAAATCTCAAACTGATGCTCTCAAAGTGATTTCTCTGAAGCATAACCTCCTCACATCTTTAGACCCAAAACTAATGTTGTTTGTTGATCATGATATTGGATCGACGACTCAATTTGTATGCGATGCATCTTTTCCTTGGTTTAGATCCAACGACCCTCCAACTTTGATTATACTATCCTTCCACTTTAGAAAGATATGATGGATGACGGAAATTTGCATAGTTAAGATCTAAGATATTTTACTGCGCTTATCCTATCCTCCCACTTAATTTGATTTGACAGGTGATGGGTATTCGAATAATTGAATTCTCAACCGTTTGGCCCCGCTTATCCTATCCTTCCACTTAAATTGATCCGACGGTCGTTTAGACTCTCGAAGTAGATCCATGATCAAGTATGATTGCGAAACAACAACTTGTGAGTGATTTAATTCGTCACCCAAGCTCCACAATTTGAAGTTGTGCGTTTTTTGGTGAGTCAACCACAATCGTCAATTTTTGAAGCTATAAGATTTGATGGTCCTGACTAATTACGGGATTGGAAATAGCATGATATTTAATTCTCCTTTAGATCTTCGCAATCTATCCCTGTCATTTATCTAGCGGTTGCACATCCGACAGTCACAACTTAATCCAACTTAATTTGATCATTTGTTAGATCAACCACAGCCGTCAATATTTGGGTTTATGAGATCCAACGATCTAGATCGATTACAGGATTAGAACTAGTGAGTTGTTTAATTCTATTTTCTCTCTCCTCAATTCATCCATGTCATTGATCTAGCTTGCAGACCTGACGGTCACGATCCTCCTCCTGAGATGCTTTGATCTTTGCATATTGTTCGCTCCTCCTCCTGAGCTTATGCTTTTCCTATTTTCCATCGTCGTTGTTGTTCTTGCCATCAATGACAAGCACACTCTTCCTGTAAAACATACCAACACATGTGACTTGTAGTAGTTCAACCTTTCGAAGTCAATGAATATGAAGGAGCATGCACGTGGTGGAATTCATAACTGAGCTAAAAATGAAAACGTTATAGAGGTAGTTATGGAAGGGAAACATTTGAGTAGTTATGTTGGAAGGAGACAATCATAGGGGAGTTTTCCAAGTTAAATACAAGAGTGCACAATGGAAAAATGGACTCTTGATAAATTGGATGGAAGAGAAGTAGAGGGCATCCAACCTTGGTGTGGGTGGTAGAGTAGATCGAGTAAATACCCTACATATATAATAGATAGAAGAAATAAAATGGTCAAAAAGCCACAAATAGTTTAGGAGAATGAGTCAATGAGGTCCAAACATCAATTTTTTAAATATGTGTGTAGCCTAAAATTAATGATATGATTATTGTGTATACATGATGTATTGTGTTTATGAATACCTCTACTACGATTCTATCAATCTATGACAATTTGTATGTATATATGTGAGTTTCAAGATACATGTAGGTATGGCCTATTAAGAAGCCAATATTAATTTGAATGTATGAATGGTACTATATGTGGTTATTTATTATCCTAATAGTGTTGTGCAGAAAACATATTGAGCGGAGAATAGTCTGTCATAACCCACTGACTATGCAAGAGGATGTAGCAGGAGGATGCATTGTGTTTATGAATACCTCTACTACGATTCTATCAATCTATGACAATTTTTATGTATATATGTGAGTTTCAAGATATGTGTAGGTATGGCCTATTAAGAAGCCAAGATTAATTTGAATGTATGTGTGGTACTATATGTGGTTATTTATTATCCTAATAGTGTTGTGGATAAAACATATTGAGTGGAGAATAGTCTGCCATAACCCACTGACTATGCAAGAGAAATATTACATGTTATTAAAGAGTTGTCTTAATATATGAATTATGAGGAGGATACATTAATGATGAGGATTCATATGTATTGATGTTGTTGCAATTATAAGAAGACCAGTGAGTCCATAAACCACAAATTCCAAGATTAAATATTGTGCATTGAAGATTGTGGAGAGTTGCAAGTTGAATCGTGCATATTTATGATTCCACTATAATGAGAATATAATCCAAAACCATGTTGGAGGTTCATTGTAAACCATTGTGGACTTTGATTTGGTGGGATATGTGGTTCTATGAATCAATACAATAAGCACATGAAGAGAAAAAATGAGATAAATTTTTGTTTAAGCACCATTTAGTATGAGCATTTCACATGTGGTTTTCATCACATGTCTTGGAGACTTGCACAGTACCATGTTGATTCTAACCTTCCAAGGGTTGGAATTTTGGTAGAATTTGCCTCTAGTGGATGTTGGCTTGGAAAAGGAGATTCATTTTCTTCTTGGTTGATGGTCATGTTTTGGTTCTCTCTTCATGGTTGCCCATGTTTTGGTTGAATATTATGAGATGATCTTTGGTGTTATTGTCTTTCTACATGGGTATCACCCTTTACATGGTAGATGTGCCACACGTGTTATTGTATTAGTGGTTGTTTTACACATGGAACGATGATGTTTTTCTTGGTTCATGGATGATGTTGAGCACACTCTAAATCTTGAGATTTCCATGATGATTCTATTGAGATACTTGACATGGATTTCCATAGATTTATCCCTTCATTGCATGGTTTTTTCATGGTGATATGTCTACTCCATACACCACATGTGACATTATTTCTAGAGAACTTGTCATATTCCACATGTTTTTACATCAATATTTCACTTGATGACAGGTATACACTTTATTTTGATTCAACAATCTCATAATACACATGTTTTGGAGGATGAATGTTGCATTTAACAACTGTATTGACTTTTGTTTGACTAAAGGAAGGTCTATCTCTTGACAATCTTATATTACTTGGATGATATTGACACTTAGAGCACTTTATGATGACATGGAATATCACTCCTAGTGGAGATCTCATCTTGTACACATATTTTTGTGTAATCCTAGCCCTCACAATGGTTGGTTGACTCATATTGACCTATTTGATTCAGTGATGGAGCATCTTGATATTTTTTAGGATGATGAATTGGCATGATTTATCTTAATGGAGAACTACTACTTGGGTCCCCTTGCTTTTTTGTTGATTTTTGACTCTTGGATAGACTTGTACATGTTACATATTTTGAGGAGCCTTCTACCTTAGGTGTTGTGATAGTGAACCAAGGAGTTTTGAAATTTCCTTGGGCATTGTGACATTGCCTTGGGAGTTGTGAGATTGGCTTAGGTTTTGTGATAGTGCATTGAGTATTGTGACATTGTGTTGGGATTTGTCACATTGTGTCTAGCATGTGGATGTCAACCTTTGAGGAGTGATCCACTTGTCCCTTTATTGGAACACTTATTGATGGTGGTTATTATTGGATATTGAGCTTGGGGATTTGTTTAAGGAGGTTGAACTTTTCATTGACCTATTATTAGCATATGACTATTTTGAGGAGTTCCTTCCCACTTTTGAGTTGGATTTTCACTCCTAGTAGAGATCTCAACTACTTTGCACACATATAGAGGTATTAAACACTTTGTTGCATTATTTTATTACTAGATAATGAGGTTACCCTCTCCCTCTTGTATTTGGTTAGATTATTGGTTCATTTTTGACATGATTTAAGGTATCCTTGAATCAAGGAGGTGGACATCTACAAATCACTCTATGGCACATTATCTCATGATTATATTGTTTTTGAAGAGGGCAACTTGGTTCTCTTTCGATTGTCCCATTATAGCATGGATATTGAGCCTATTTTGAGCACCTTGCACATGAATCTAGTGATTGGAAAATATTTTGAAGAAAAATTGGTTAGATATTTTATAATGGAGGATATTTACTTGATATGTGCCTCTACTATATTGCTTATTAATGAGACATTATATTCCTAATGTCACACATGCCATCTATTGATACAGGTGGATATTGGTGGCCACCCACCTTTTCCAAATGGTTCAAAATAGCTTTCTGGCAATTTTGGCAATTTACTATTTTTTGCAGGTTTTAACTTCCGGGGCCATTTTGAGGGCCCAAATGAAGGTTTTTCAATATCAAGGTTCTCAATGATCACTAAAGGCATAATTGATCCCCCAAAATGAATATCCTTGATGATACCTTTCCAACAAGCTATCACATGCCTAAAACGGAGATCGTATGCAAAAGTTACGACCCCGAGAAGTTGATGTATTCACTTACCCAAACGGGGCCCACATGACTTTTGGCACTTCATCTCCCAGGGTTAGGTTTTTGGATGTCTAGGGTTTTTTGCATTCCTGCTTATTGTAAAAAGGCCTTTAGAGCCTCATTGTAACCATCTTCTTGCGAATGCGAGTAGCCATCACATCTCTTCTCAGAGATAAGCTGCCACCATTCTACCGAGTCTTTCACTCTGTATTTTTACAGTCTCTGTACATTTCTCTGATTAATAGAAATCGTGTATTACTGTATATATGTTTTTATGGTTTCATCTCTGATACATTTCTATTATATTATTGAATATCTGCAATATCTCTGTGCATTTTTTTATTATATCTCTACTCTCATTTCATGCTGAAAATAATCTGGATCAATGGTATCAGAGCAAGCTGCTCTTGATCATTTTTTTCAGTGCATGTCCCCGACGAGGTCTGAGTATAGCAAGTTGGGTCTCGAGCTTGTCTCTCTTGAAGAAAATCACTCTCGCACACCCAAGAAACCCTCAATGGCGGAAGAAAAGAAAAACGACGGAGCAGGCGATCCTATCAATCTGTTGCTTGAGCAAGCTCTCACGCGACAGAGGGATGAAATGATGGAGAATTTTTCCCACATCCTTCAACACCTGTCGATAGCAACAGGCGCATCTTCATCAAGTGACCACTTTGGAGGCACCTTGCCTTTCAAGGTACAAGTTAATTTTGATATTCCTGTATTTGAAGGACAGATAGATGTAGAAGCCCTAGAAAAATGGTTAACTCTGCTGGAAGGTTATTTCTCTCTTCACAATTTTTTCGACAAAGAAAAGATCACCTTTGAACTCCTTAAATCTCTCCCTCATGTCAAACATTGGTGGGAAACTTACTAGGAGCAAAGTTCCACAAAGGAGTCTGGAATATATGGGGCCGATCCCACTTGGGATATTTTTGTGGATGCGGTAAAAGAACAGTATTACCCTGTTGGTAACTATGAGGACCAGTACATGAGATGGACCACACTGCAGAAAGAGAGGGGCCAAGTAGTTCTGAAGTTCACCAATACCTTCCATACCTTGCACACCAAGCTGGGTATCAAAGACTCCGAGCGACATTTGGTTCTGAAATACCGTGGGGCTCTACACAGATACATCCAAACTGAAATGGATTTTCTAGGCATCTCATCACTTGGTGCTACTTATCGATATGCTGTTAAAATTGAGCAGAAATTTAAGCACCAGAACAAACAGGAATTTGGGTCTGCAAATCCGCAACAACCAAAGTATGATAAAGACGGCCCTAACAAGCAGTCTCCTGAAAACCAGTCCAAGACACAAGAAAAGAAGGGTCACGGGAAGACAAAGAAGGACACCGAAAAATGGTGCGAGTTCCAAAAAATCCCCTGGCACAACACCGATGAATGTCGCTCAAAACAGTCCTTGGTGGCCGAGATCAAAGACAAAGAGCCGAACCCTGATTCAGAATCTGATTCTAAAAATAATGGTAAAGGACAGATCATTGATGTAGACCCCACTGCTATTGTCGTGACTGCAACAATTCAACCAGAAGAACCAACAGATCTTGAAGAGGGGGAGCACCTTTTTCATTCACAGATGTGGGTGAAGGGGACCCTGCTGCATTTTATTGTTGATAGCGGAAGCCAGAATAACCTCATCTCAGCAGAGGTCATCAAATAGTTGGGATTGTCGACAACACCACACCCACAGCCATACAACATTGGGTGGCTTCGACAAGGACGAGATCTCCGTGTCAACCAACAGTGTCGATTGTCATACGGCATCCAACCCTTCAAGGATGAGGTATTATGTGATGTTTCCCCACTGGATGTCTGTGATGTTCTCTTGGGCCAACCATATATGTCAAGACGCCATGTTGTTTATGAATCTTGACCCCGTAGTGTCATTATTACTTTGGGGGGTCATCTCTATAGAATACCAGAGGTAGTTCCGACTACTGTTCCACCTGAAAAGTGCCACAAGGTAG
This sequence comes from Picea engelmannii, assembly GCA_009831015.1. NCBI lineage: Eukaryota > Viridiplantae > Streptophyta > Pinopsida > Pinales > Pinaceae > Picea > Picea engelmannii. The sequence goes on from ML807594.1 coordinate 163,570, forward strand.
TATCTCATACTACAAAATTCAGCTCCTTCACAATCTATTCAAAAGGAGAACAAAAGGACACTATAACCACTACAGCCTTGCCCCAAGCACCTTCTATCCAACAGAAGCAGGTCGACAAGGCTGCAACAAAGTGAAAAGATTCCTTCTTCACATTGTCCTCTCATGTATCTCGACTTGTTGAGCAGCCTCAACCGCAACAGGTTTGTGACATATTTCCACAAACTGAGTAACGCGACGTCTCCAGCAAGACAAGAAGCTCACCAAGATGCAAATTCAACAAATGTTTTTCCCTCTCCCCCAGGAACTCAACGCAATGGAGACCATTGCTTCCTAAGGAGGGAGGATTGATCCAGGTGGATATCATTGGCCACCCACCTTTTCCAAATAGCTCAAAACAGCTTTCTAGCAATTTTGGCAATTTACTATTTTTAGCAGGTTTTAACTTCCGGGGCCATTTTGAGGGCCCAAATGAAGGTTTTTCGAGATTGAGGTTCTCAATGATTGTTGAAGGAATAATTGAGCCCCCAAAATGAATCTCCTCGACGATACCTTTCCAACTAGCTATCACACGCCTAAAACAGAGATCGTATGCAAAAGTTACGACCCCGGGAAGTTGATGTACTCACTTACCCAAACGGGGTCCACATGACTTTTGGCGCTTCATCTCCCAGGGTTAGGTTTTTGGATGTCTAGGATTTTTGGCATTCCTGCTTATTGTAAAAAGGCCTTTAGAGCCTCATTGTAATCATCTTCTTGCGAATGCGAGTAGCCGTCACATCTCTTCTCAGAGATAAGCTGCCACCATTCTAGCGAGTCTTTCACTCTGTATTTTTACAGTCTCTGTACATTTCTCTGATTAATAGAAATCATGTATTACTGTATATCTGTTTTTATAGTTGCATATCTGATACATTTCTGTTATATTATTGAATATCTGCAATATCTCTGTGCATTTCTTTACTATATCTCCGCTCTCATTTCGTGCCGAAAATAATCCGAATCATCTATTGAGGGTTTTTGCACATTATTTCATTAAGGTTGTCTCAATTTGGAGAGATGCATGCCCATTATTTGAGGAGCTATACATGCCATCTGGAGGACTCATTGCAGATTCTTTTAGGTCCATTTATGGGAAGTTTTACTTGGATACATCACACTTGCTATTTTTAGAATTTGTTGCATAACCAAATCCCTTATTCTTTTATCATTGGAATGTCTCATGGATTTGGTTACTTAATACCATTATTGTATTGTTGTCATATCATTTTTTATTGATTCTTTTTGTAGAAGAAAGTGAATCTAGGAAAACAATTTGTATTTTATTATAATTGAAGATGGATGTAAAACCTATATAATTGTTTTGTCTCTTCATTGTTTCTCATGGTTTGATCCGCAATTCTATATGCAAAATTAAAATACCGCAATATAATAGACCGGAACACAAGAATAAAAATGTTGCACAATACAAAATACACAGAGAATGACAGAGAAAAACATTGGAAGTGACAAGTAAATGAACATTAGTTTATTCATAAGAGAAGAGTGCCCTCTTAATACTATGCAGGGTGACTTTTTTTCTCTCCAACAATTATAGTTACAAAAGAAGTTGTTGCTTTTATTTTTGAAGTTCCCTCTTAACCAAACTTGTGAGGCTTGTTTCCCCAACAACTAACTCACGTGACTGACATGCTAAAATTTATTTTAGAAACACCTAACTTAACTAGACTAGAGATAGTTGTTTACATTTCCACTGACTAACACAAACTAACATACTAACATCTATTCAACAATACCTTGCTCATCCAAAACTGGCAAGAGAATAACACAATAGAAATAACTACCTACATGCTAAAATATCTTCTGTTGAGTAGAAAAGGAAGGGGGGCACCCTTCCTGGTGGCCCAATTCCTCCTTGTTTAGATCTAGAAGCATCCCCACTTCCACCAGCAAATGAATAAATTTGCATTGCATTCTCACCAATACTTTCTCGAACTGTGTCGGGACCATATCTAAGTGCGCGTAGTTGATGAGGTTGTCCTTGGAATTGTTGTTTGGCTCGCAAGATCCACACATGAGCTTACTCAGCATGTGACTTAAATATGAGCACTCTATAAAAATAATGGGTGTTTCTGATACACCCTAGTTGATTAACAACTTCAACTAAGAAGGGATTCCTCTACAAATGATTTTTCCCAACTATACTACATTTGGAAGTTTTTTTTTTTTCTTGAATCTTTCTCAATAATCTGTTTGACCAAAGAGGAACTGTTAGGTAGAGTGTTATAATATGTTGGCACTTGTGTTCGAGTATATAACATGTTGGCTGAGACTATTGGAACATAAACCTACTTTGATAAAAGAAATGATAGAGATGCACAAGGCAATGACGAAGGAGAAGTAGGGCCTGAATGCAGAAGTCGGATAGGTTGGAACACTATCAGAGCAGCCTCTCGAGGAGCAAGGTGGTAGGAAGGGGATTTGAGAAAAGAGGCTTCTGAAATGAGATCAATGGTGTGCTCAATAGAGAAAGACAGGGGAAATCCTGTGGTTTGGGGGAAGACCTTGGCAACTTCTGGGAGTGGGGGATCCATGTCCTCATGTGTTGGGTTGGTCAAATGGTTTGTTTTAATGGGGAAAATCAAATACAAAGAAACATATTTGTTCAGAGTGACTTTCTTAATGGCCACTTGTTTGTTCAGAGGCTATTTGGAATGAGGAGAAGAGGAAGCAATTACATAGGTGTGTCCCTTATGTTGCAAATGGTATTTATGAAATTTATCATGATAAACAACGTTTCAGGTCTATTGGTAGGGAATTCCAAGTAACAGGTCAACATAGTCTAAAGGAGAAACATCACACGCCATAATGTCCCAGAAATGGCCAATAGTGAAGGTCACCATGCATCATCGACAGACGGTGAGGTGTGGACCTTCCTTTTGTACCCATACGAGTTGATATGATTCAGGTTGCGGAGTAATTGGGAGTTGTATACTGGACCAAGTCTTGGGAGATGAGGATATTTTGGCTTCCATTTTCTAGGATGAGAGTAGAAAAAATAGTTTTTTGGGGCCGAAGGTTTTGAAGTGCCTGACAATCAACATAAGCATGCGAGTTGGTCTTATGGAAGGTACATCAGGTTGCATTACAGGGAGAGGCAGGTGAGGCATGTGAACCAGGGGAGGGAATAGTAGGTGAAGTATTAGCATTAGTGGGACTATATTGAGCTTAGGGAGAGAAAGTTCGAGGTTCCACTTTAAGTTCCATGGCTAACGCCTAAATAAATGCCTTGTCCAAGGAAGATCTTTCAAAATAATCCACTTCACAGCATAGATGGATTAATAAACCAGAATTGAATTTAATAATTAATACCTCTTCCAGATCGACGATGTGTAGTTGGATGCACAGTTTGTAGAAGATCTTGATATGTCCCAGAATGGATTGATTGGAAAGTTGTTGGAGCTGCAACCATCTAGCAAAGAGATTATGAAGATATCTCGATGGGTAGAAGCATTCTTTGAGAGCTTGGAAGAATCCATCCCACGTCGTAATGTGTGGTGTTTGTGTCTCAATTGGATCATCTATGTCCATGACCTCAAAATAATTCTCCCACTGAGTGTCCCACCATGTCTGCACAATTCCCTCGAGTTGCATACCAAAGATATGAAGGTTCATGTCTTTTTTCATGTCAGGACATGTACAAAAGTTTGTGGAAAGACTGTGAAGCCAAGAGTCAACATTCTTGCCATTCATTTGGATTGCAAACTTTGGTAATTGGAAGTGCATATCGAACTGCATGGGTGTTAAAGCTCTGTGTTGTTGAAAAAGGAGTAGCTCCTGGAGAGCCATTGTTAAATCCTAAATTGGAGATGTGGCAGTGGATGTGAAATCCTATGTAGATGGCTCTCTTCACGACAACATAATTTTCATTCACCACGAATGTCGATATGTCACTGGATGTTGCATTGAGAATCATTGACCTCCTGAGCGCACTCAAAAGACACCCAATACCCTGAAGAGGGCGTGTGGAGAATGGTGAAAGATGAACATGCTAAAATCCCTGAGGGTGCACTAGAAGTCCTAAGAAGGACGTTTGGCTCTGAGAAAAAAAAATTGTTGGATGGCCTCTCTTTTGAATTCCATGGCTGAGCAGAAGTTGACTTCAATCTAGGATCCGATACCAATTGATTCATAATTCTATATGCAAAATTAAAATGCAGCAATAGAATAGACTAGCACGTAAGAATAAAAATCTTGCAGAATACAAAATATGCAGAGAATGACAGATAAAAACATTGAAAGTGAGAAGTAAATGACCATTTCAGAAGAGAGGAGTGCCATCTTAATACTCCGGCAATTGCAGTTACAAAAGAAGTTGTTACTTTTATTTCTAAAGCGCCCTCTTAACCAAACTTGCGATGGTTGTTTCCCTAGCAATTGATTGACAAGACTCACATGCACAGATAGTTTTAAGGATGAAAATTTATATTAAAATGTAGAAACCTGGGCTAATCTTACGAGTCCTTAATATAAAAATGTAAAATATTTGGCGATAGTTTTGTAAAAATATTCAAATTTCTAAAGATTTTATATGGTTTCTATAAAATTTTGGCTATTTTTAAGGTAAAGTAATTTTATTCTATGAAATTTGGGAGAATCATTTTTAGAAAAAATGAAAATTGGCAAATCTTCTTTTCGGATAAATCATGGAAAATTAGCCCATTTGTGAAATGTAACCAGTAAAATCATCTATGCTGACATGCTAAATTTATTTTAGAAACACCCTGCTTAACTAGAATGGCAAGTGTTGTTTACATTTCGACTGATTGACACAAACTAACATACTAACATTTATTCAACAACACCTTTCTCAACCAACACTAGCAAGAACATAATACAACAGAAATAACTAACTAGATGCTAAACTCTCTTGTGCTAACTAGCGAAGTAAAGGGGGTGCCCTTCTTGGTGGCCCATGGTTGGTTTGGGGGAGAAGTCCCCTAGAGCTTAGTTGAATATATATTGGATGATTTTGGAGGCTCAACAAAATTATCCTATGGGTGAGGAATCTTTTAGACCTCTATTTCTTTCTCTCTTGTTTGTGAGCCTGCTCACATATATCTTGACATATGTTTATGGAGTAAAAATATGGTAGGCTCTCTCCATTTTCTATTTTTTTTTTCAGTCTTTTGAATATTGGTTATGTTGCATTATTGAAAGACACCAGTGTTCGGGCTATCCATCCACTTTATTTTCATAATTCATTAAAAAATTGTCAGAACTTTCTCTTCACTTCACCTTGGACCTTTCTCTTCACTTCACCTTGGACCTTATTGCATAAATTTTAGTAATCCTATCTTATAAAAAAACACTCGAGTTGGAGGAGAGCCGACTAAAGTGTAGAAGACGTGACCGTTCGTTTGTGAAATAGCAGCCTTTCCTCCCTATATAAACCCAGCCATCACATTACATCACAACAAATTCATTACGAAAGCAATCCATATCTGATGAGTGTTGCAATACCACATCTACTCGGGGCCTAATCCTACAGTCTGTCAGACTATACACTGTATATATTCTTGCTTCTTCCGATGGAGATGGAGTTGACTTGGAATAGAGAAATAAGGGGTCTCCTCAGAAATCGTGGAAAGAAAAAACCAGTGGGACTATGCAATTCTTCAGCGTCGTGCTACGTTAACAGCGTCTTACAATGTCTCACTTACAGTCCTCCATTCGCAAATTATTGTTTGCAGAGGAAACATTTGTCTACATGCTCTAGATCTGATAATAAAACGGAATGCCCCAAGTGTCTCCTCGAAGACAGGATCGTGAGGTCGCTAAGCGAGGCTAGGGAAGACAGTGAGGCGCCAGAGACGATAACCTCGAATTTGAAAATCTTTGCTGATTACTTGAGCCCCGATGAACAAACTGATGCCCAAGAGTTTCTCGATTGCGTTATAAATGCATGCGAGGAGTCTGAGAAATCCAATCAGTCCGATAGCAAATTTTTGAATCAGATGTTTCAATCGTTGAAGAAAACGATAAAACGTTGCGTTCGGTGCGGAAATTCGTCTCAGTCAGACGAAATAGTTAACTATTTCCCTCTTCCGCTTTCCCAGCCCGACGGATCGTTTACTCAGCCGGGAATCGTTATCAATCTGAACGAAAGCATAAACAACTACTTCACTACAGAATACGTAAAGGCTTCGAATCCATGCGAGAAGTGTAAGCGTGTCTCACAAATCTGTATTGAGCCTTCCATTTCTAAGCCTCCAAATGTTCTTCTATTCACACTGCAGAGATTCTGGGTCGACATGAAGAACTTTTCTAATTCAAAGAAGATTTCTAACAGCGTACCCTTTCCAGAATCCCTTTCTTTAAGGGAATATGTAACTTCTCCAAATGGAGGTGAACATTATCTGTATAGTCTGTACGCCATTATTGTTCATCGAGGCATTAGCATGTCCTCTGGGCATTATTTTGCTTACGTCAAAGATGCAGATAATTCTTGGTTTAGATGTAACGACCAAATTGTCTCTCCTGCAACAATACAAGACGTTTTGAAACAACAACAAAACGTATACATGCTGTTTTATATCCGCCAAACAGTCCCTCAGACTGATGGAGTGACTTGTGATAATAGTAAAAAGCTTCTTACAGCGACTACTATCTATGAGAATTCAACAGAGAGTGCTACTGGGTCTTCTCCTATTGTTATTCCTGAGGCTATTTCCAAGCCAGATAGCGATGGCCATGGTGAAGATATCTTGGAAGCTTCTACTCCTCGGAAAGATAAAAAGAGACGTTTCTCTCTATCATCGATGCATGGTGAAGATATCTTGGAACCTTCTACTCCTAGGAAAGAGAAAAAGAGACGCTTCTCTCTATCAACGATGCAGACTGCTTCTGCTCCTGTAGTTATTTCCATGCCGAAGAAAGAAGAGAATGGTAACTTTGAAAGTTCTACTTTCCCTAGCATTGATCGGAGACATAAGCGAAAGCTCTCTCTATCTCCAATCCCAGCCCCTCGTTTACGAAGAAGAATTGACAGAATATAGACTCTGGCTGTAACTTAGGTTTCTACCAACTTTGAAATAATCCTAGAACTTTGAAATAATCCTAAGTAGAGGAGAGAATTGGATCAAGAGATAAAGTCTATGAAAGTGTTAGTAGTCTAGTGGTGAGACCCTTAGATAGAAAAGGAGGAAATGATTATGATCCCAAAGAGATTAGGTTTGAGGAGTTACAACATGCCAATGCTTATTGTCGTGCATATGATTGTGCTACTATGGCGACTAGTGGTAGATTTTTTCCACCCTCATAATATCATATAAGAGCACCATGGGTTTGTCTTCTAGTACAGTTTTTGGAGTTATGTGGATGTAATTGGAGCCCTCAGTGAAATTGATGGTACTATGGAGCTATGTGGATGTATTTGGAGCCCTAAGTGAAATTGATGTTACTATTCAAGGATTCTTGTAGATTGTGCATGATATATAAGATAAGGCATGTCTCTTACTTGTTTAGCAAATTGTGTCAAAGGGATTTTCTATCTATGTCCCATGTATAAGCCATGAGAGATGTGTGATTTGAGATTGTGAGGAATATCAATACATTTGAGTTTGTAGTTTTGAGCATGGCCAATGTGCATGAGTTGTAGAAACTTAACTAATAAAACATATAAGTTCTATTAGATTATGGGCACTTAAGTTACCCTTGGATGTGATTGTTCAAAGAATACAAATCTTCTTGGTAGAAGATCCATATGGCTTTCCAGTGTGAATGAAAACTTTGAATTTATAGAGAAGTGAAAATCCATATGGATCAAGCCTCTCCATTAGTGTTTTTACATAGTATAAATATCTCTTGAGTGTCGTTGGAACAATTTTCACTGGATTTAATTTATTATTGCTTGAAAAATTTTGGTGGGGATGTTCACTTCTTTTGAAATATAAAAAAAAATACTCTTTGACGCTTCAAGAACAAAGTTCCCATAAAGGAAGAGATAAAGAGTGATACATTCAAGATGACATTTTTTGGACATGACTATAGTGATGAGAGTTGTCCTTTGCAACAAAAGTCAAAACCAAATATGGATATAAGAACTAGAATCTTTGAACCAAAAATTAATTATGTAACATCTTTGACCACTCTTGTACTGCACTTGTAACATCCTTGTTTTCAAACCCCAAACTAGCAATGTGTATTGTAGATGTAGTATAAGGTGTGGAAGAAGAGAAATGATTTGGGGTGGGTTTAAACAAGGAGGTAAAATTGTTTACTTCGTCCTGGCATTGCTGACACATGGTAGTCAATTGAGTGATGGATGTTGGAAGTAAATTGAGTGGAGCAAGATAGTATTTGAGGTTACCAATACTAAAAGTAATGAAAATATCTATCTGGGTTAGGTCATGAGATTTTTCCAAGTAGGTGAGACATTGTTCTCATTCTTGGCTACAAGTCTGGGTCATGGGGATGGGACAGGGGGACAAGTTGGACCACATAGAAAGGGGTTACTCATGAATGGTAGCATTACAATTAGTTCAAAGAGAGGAATTCAATGGGATAGATGCCAAAAAGGGATGTCGGGAAGGGATCCAGTCCATGGAAAAATATTGTTGAAAAATAATAGGTATTTTTGTGATCAGGGTGAAGAGTGGAATCCAAAGGGATAGGTCTTAAATAATGGTGCAAGAAATATCCAGACTTTTTTTTTACTCATGTTGAGTTATACTCCGATCTGAATAATACTGCAATGATGAAATGGCCAAATGCTTAACATGAATAAATGTGTAGGAATTTCACAACCAAAATGCAGGAGGCACAGTTGCACGACAATATATCTTATATGTTCTGTTTTTGTTTCTGTCTCAAAGGTTTTCCCTGTGTTATAGCTCTCTGATATACGTGCAGGGTCCAACAGTAGTACTCAACCCAATATCTCAAGGAACCAACTAAGGAAGCTAGAATGTGCCCTTAGTCATACTACCTAACTACCTAAGTACTAAAGAGTATCTTCTCAAGTGTTGTTCTCGGTGGAACTATAACATTCAGGCAATCGATTGGTTTATCTACGAAGGGATTCATGATATCTAGGTTGATCCCTATACAGGTGTTGTCTTATGCGCTACCACTCGAAGGGGTACCAACAGGGGCTACAAGGGTGGCCAACAATGTGTGCGTAAGTACCATTTATAGTTATTGCATGTATGATTCCTCAACCATGGATTTATGCTTTAAACGACAAATACTTGTAGCTTTAAGGTGTTGGAATACGTCTCCACCCTCGAAAAAATAACCCACAATTTTCTGCCAAGGAAGGTGCTCTGATAACATGTGTAAGGTACCAGATCTATATAAGAGTCGAAAAAATAAATATTGTTGAATTATAGTGGAACAACACAATAGATGAAATTGCAACACCAAAATAATACCTTTATTACTATGAAACAATGTTCACTTTCCTCTTCGAGGGGGGAACCTCTAGCAGATAAATGTTTTATTACAATAATTCTCAAGACAAAACTTCTCATCCCATCAACTCCTATTTGTAATAAATCTATCTACCAAAAGAACAATCTAGAGGAAGATATTCTAGAAGCAGAAGCTTCTATTATGTCTTCTTACATTTGACTTATTATTCCTTATTACAAGGCCTTATTAATATTGGCCTTTATTACATGGAAGATAGTTCGCCCCAATTCATGGGAATGGCAAGCAACACACAATTTTTCTCATGGGAATCCAACTGGGTTTGTCTCCATTCTTCTCTGATAACATAAGATATTATTCTCCACCCGTTTAATCAAATAGATGGAATTATCTAATTTGGGTTGAACTCATATACATCATTCATACAAAGACTCTTGCAAACCTATCTGTTATTAATTCACTGATCTTCCATACAGAATTTATATATAAACTATACTTTTCCTTAGGCCTTTAGTTTGTCTCATATCTATCGGTCGTCATGGCGCTTTCAAGGAGATCATGAAAGAAGAGAAAAAAAGATTACAGATAGAGGGAATTGCATAAGCTCCCATGGATGAGTCATATTGGTGGCATTACTTGTCCTAGAGGCTCTGTACTACAGGTTCTATAGTAGCCATAATTTTATTTGTTCACAAAGCATTGTGTATTGTTTTATTTCTCTTTGGAATAGTGTCTGGCCTTGTACAAAATGATACACGAGTTTCTCATATTTAATACAATTTATCTTATCTTGGTTGTTGTTGGTGATCTCATTTAATTGAAAAACAAGCACACAGTTTCAAAGAGAGATCTGTTGTGATTATTTGAGGTCATTCCAATGCATAAGGGACCGAGGGAATTCGTGTTATTTTAATCAATAATGGGAGGGGGATTCTTGATGGGTTTATGCCACTCAAATTTGGTCGATCTTTTCTGTGGGAGTACATGTGTAATAGAATGTTGGCTTCCCTCACTACTTAATAGGTGAATTTCACGTGGGTCAATACTAGATCTTTTGCTTGAAATTCGTAGGTGGAGTGCCCTTCTTTTATCTTAGTTTTGATGGGGGGAGGATTGTTTCTGTTGTTATTTAAGGTTTTTGACTTTTGATACTGCTTCCAATAATTTTCAATGTGCTATGGTTGTAAAAATAAAGAAAGGAGGCAAACAAATCAGGATACCCATGGCATGCCCACTTATTTTATATTAAAGGTACTGCATCTGCAGTTCAAAAAATATCATGCTATGAACACTTCATTGAGATTTGTTTATCATTTGGAAAATATTTCCTTACAACCTTGCCAATGGGCAATTAGTTGGTCTTGGCCAAGTTTCAAAGAAATTATGCGGTTAAGAACATTTTTGAGTGGTCTATTTCTCTTTAATATATGTACAATTCATTGATCTTTTCTTTACCATTTTGATTCCATGAGACTCAATGTTATGGCTTTATCCTAACTTTGAACTTATTAAGTTCCCTCGTTCTATCTATGGCTTGGGAAGCCTACCCTACATGTGGCTTGGGAAGCCTACCCTACCCATCTATCTTATAGGAAATGTCAAACTTCTGCAGCTAGGACAAAAATGCCAAACTAGAAAGACTTTGGACAAGGAGTTTGGGGCGAGAGAAATATTTCATATCTCAAAGTTCCAACATTCAAACAACAGTAGGGATATGTTCTGTTTTCTTTCTTGTTGGTTATTTTACTGAAAATTATAACTCCTTTTATGAAGAATCTTGTACCATAGAACTATTCCAACCATGACAAAGTATTCTAGTTATAAATCCCCAAGATAGATGGTAAAAGAACCATCTCTCATTCATGGGAGCAACTAAACAAAAGACTTCTCTCTAGCTTCTTAATAAAAAGAGACAATTAATGGTCATATTTGAAAGGAAAGTGGTTGAAATGGTAAGCATATAGGAATACCTATGAAGATAGATAGAATTTTTAATGAGTAGTTGTTTATTCATGATCTTGTAAAGGCTAAAGGATGCAAATTTGAAGATATTAAAATATTTAAACTTCCAACATTGAATAATTAAATTTCCTTCTACAGTGGCCACTTAAGTAACAAAATTATACATGATACACAAGCCCAAATGTAGAAGATTGATCCCAAGTTCAAAATTTCAAATCCAACAAGAAACACAGAAAATGGTTAAGAAAAGTTGTTGTCTTATCCTATTTATTCCCAGGGCAAGTGTTGCACAGAGTTTTCATACAAGTTATAGTAGAGGCCATATTAATGTGGAATTAAATCTTGAACAAGAGACATGCTCTTATAATTGTGCATAGAGGCCCATTCTATAGCTCAGGTGGGGGGTGTAACGTTAAAGTTGACTAAAAACAAAAAAAGAACTAACATAGATCATTCTTTACTCAGATCTATTAAGTTTCAAGTTTATCAAAAAAAATCTATGATGCAAACCTGAATGATTTCAAATCATCAAAAACTATTTAACCACATTGAGATTTGAAGCTCAAGATTTTTTTGTCCATATGGGAGCTTAATAGATTTGGGCTTACAAGGAATCTATTCTAGCTTAGTAAATATTTTCTTCAAGATGACATCACAAATACAAAGACAAAAATCATAAGAAAGGGGTCTCATAAAGAACACATGCATCCCTAAGCAATGTTAGAACTAGAGTGCCTAAATATTATAAGACATTTTTTCTGGTACTTGCACCCAAAAGTTGGTTTCTGAATTGGCTTACTTGAGAACTACATGCTTTTGGTGCATGCAGTACTTCAAAAACCACCCTTATTTTCCTGCCAATGTAGTTTTTAGAGAATGCATTAGTAATAGTGACACCTAGACATGGGAGAAATGATAAGTACAAAAAAATTGTTGTCTGAGACGAATATTTCTCCATTTAATCTTGACAGTGACAATGAATAGGACAATTGATTAAAATCAATAAAGGAAAACCCAACAAAGTGCTATATAATATATTGGTTGTGTAAGCCTGTGAATCTGGTTTGTTTACCAACATGCACAAAGGGATATGAATGCTTGTTTGTCCATTGCCTAGATTTTTTGAGTTCAAGTGACAATTCTTCAAGGCAACTGATTACCTAAGTCTTTGTTCCACATATTTCCTCATGTGTGACCATATTTTTATTATTTCAGGGGTTGTCAAAGTCACAATGTGGTTATTTAGAAACTAATTGCCAAGATTTCCAAATCCTTCTAAGAACACCTGATCCAGGAAATTTGAAATCTTTGAATCCAACTATATCAAAGATATTGAAAGGACCTTTTGTTCCATTTACATAGATAGAAATTTGTTCACAATGAAAGATAAAAACCTGAAAAGGCACATTCCCATTCATATCCCTGATGACTCATTTAACTGTTTCTATTACCCTCTGATTGTGTACATTAGCCTCGAGATTTTGTTGGCAAAGTATAGATGTCCAAGGAAACTAGATAAGGGTCTCTCTTACCACCCTGCTTCCTTAAAAGAAATTGTTGAAGAAGCATTTTTTATTTCTTGTATGCTTGAGCATTCCACCCAAACCAAATCCAAATACATATTTAACAAAAAATAGGTTACCATAAGTCACACTCCATATTATTATAGAAAATACAAAACATAACTGATGAAATAATGAATCTCATAAAAAATTGAAGCATAGTCTTTTAGTTATGGGACCATTCCAAATGATATACCACTCTCTTTCAGCTTACCTTGAACCATTTATTTATTGCAAATTATATAGTGTTCCCAATTTCCATCCATTCCTTTGTGTCAGTTGTTTCATCTCAATTATACCTTTATTTTTTAATATTTAACAAGGAGATGCATTTTGTTGATCAAGCATTTTTCACCTTGACATAGGCACAAGCTAGA